>CAOLHI010005962.1:5000-47743 GCA_948474755.1 Ctenosaura bakeri | reverse complement strand
TGTGACAGGTCCGCCAAAGTCGGAAAGGACTTGAAAGCAGACAGCAAGGCAAGACCTGCCCATGCGCAGACGGGACGGGGAGAAGGCGCATGCGTATCGCGCGACCATCTCAAGCAGGGAGGAGGAAGTATTTCCCCTCAGAGACGGGGGGGGAGCGAGAGAATGCGCAGGCGCAGTGACCTCTGTGGGCTCCGCGCGGGCAGAGGACGGAGGAAGGCGCAAGCGCAGTGTGTGTGGTGGTGAAGCGCCGAGCGTTTTTCCCTCAGAGGACGCCAGGCTGCGAGGGGAGTGCGCAGGCGCGGCGCGCGTCGTCTGAGGGCGGCCAGGGGCCCGTTCTTCTTCCTTCACGGGAGGCGGCGGCGGCGGCGGCCGGGGGGGGGAGGCCCCGCGAGGCGTCGTCATGGCGGAGCCGTACCCGCCCCAGTTCTCGCGGTGGACGGTGAAGCTGTTCGTGACCAACTTCCAGGCCAAGACGACCGGGTCGGACCTGCGGCGGCTGTTCGAGTCGGCGGTGGGGCCGGAGAACGTGGTGCGGGTGTCGATGCGGGGCCTCTCGGCGGTGGTGCACGTCAACAACGAGGCGGCCGGCGAGCGCGCCATCGCCGAGCTGGACGGGCTGCTCTACCGGGGGCTCCGCCTGGTCGTGCGGCGCTTCAAGGGCTTCAAGATCTTCGTGGGCTGCGTCTCCAAGGAGTGCACCCAGCTGGACCTCCGCGTCCTCTTCGAGAAGTTCGGGCCCGTCGCCGAGTGCGACATCGTCAAAGGTACCCGGGCAGAGGGCGGCCCCCGCGCCGGGGCTGGAAACCGCGGCCCCCCCGCCCCACTGGGGGCCCAGGACCCCCGAGGGAGGGGGGGACCGTGAGGAACCCCGGGCCCCCCCGCGCCCCATTGGACACGTACGAAAAGCGTGATCACCCCCTTCGACCCACTGCGGGTTCCTTTGAGGCGCCGGGGTTCCTTCCCCGGGCAGAAGTGGGGGGCGGGGGGGCTGATGGCCCCTCCACGGCTGCCCCACAGCATTTTTAAGAAGGGCTCAACAAGCCTTGTTCTCAGTGTCTCAGGAGGGCTTCCAGTCCCTATTAAAAATGGCAAAGGCCGGTAGCAGAAGCGGCAGCAAACAATCCGTGAATAATCAAATCTGCAAAAGGGAAACCCGCAAATAGGAAAAGCTGGCTGTACTTTTCAACAAGCCTTGTCCTCAATTTCTCAGTCTCAGGGGGCTTCCAGTCCCCATTAAAAATGGCAAAGGCAGGCAAACAATCCGTGAATAATCAAATCTGCAAAAGGGAAACCTGCAAATAGGAAAAACTGACTGTACTTTTCAAGCATTTTTAAGAAGGGCTTAACAAGCCTTGTTCTAAACTTCTCAGTCTCAGGGGGCTTCCAGTCCCCATTAAAAATGGCAAAGGCAGGCAAACAATCCGTGAATAATCAAATCTGCAAAAGGGAAACCTGCAAATAGGAAAAACTGACTGTACTTTTCAAGCATTTTTAAGAAGGGCTTAACAAGCCTTGTTCTAAACTTCTCAGTCTCAGGGGGCTTCCAGTCCCCATTAAAAATGGCAAAGGCAGGCAAACAATCCGTGAATAATCAAATCTGCAAAAGGGAAACCTGCAAATAGGAAAAACTGACTGTACTTTTCAAGCATTTTTAAGAAGGGCTTAACAAGCCTTGTTCTAAACTTCTCAGTCTCAGGGGGCTTCCAGTCCCCATTAAAAATGGCAAAGGCAGGCAAACAATCCGTGAATAATCAAATCTGCAAAAGGGAAACCTGCAAATAGGAAAAACTGACTGTACTTTTCAAGCATTTTTAAGAAGGGCTTAACAAGCCTTGTTCTAAACTTCTCAGTCTCAGGGGGCTTCCAGTCCCCATTAAAAATGGCAAAGGCAGGCAAACAATCCGTGAATAATCAAATCTGCAAAAGGGAAACCTGCAAATAGGAAAAACTGACTGTACTTTTCAAGCATTTTTAAGAAGGGCTTAACAAGCCTTGTTCTAAACTTCTCAGTCTCAGGGGGCTTCCAGTCCCCATTAAAAATGGCAAAGGCAGGCAAACAATCCGTGAATAATCAAATCTGCAAAAGGGAAACCTGCAAATAGGAAAAACTGACTGTACTTTTCAAGCATTTTTAAGAAGGGCTTAACAAGCCTTGTTCTAAACTTCTCAGTCTGAGGGGGCTTCCAGTCCCCATTAAAAATGGCAAAGGCTGGCAAACAATCCGTGAATAATCAAATCTGCAAAAGGGAAACGTGCAAATAGGAAAAGCTGGCTGTGCTTTTCAACCATTTTTAAGAGGGGCTTAACAAGCCTTGTCCTCAGTGTCTCAGGAGGCTTCGGGTTCCTATTAAAAATGGCAAAGGCCAGCAGCAGAAGTGAGGGCAAATAATCCGTGAATAATCAAATCTGCAAAACGGAAACCTGCAAATAGGAAAAGCTGGCTGTGCTTTTCAACCATTTTTAAGAAGGACTTAACAAGCCTTGTCCTCAATTTCTCAGTCTCAGGGGGCTTCCAGTCCCTATTAAAAATGGCAAAGACCGGCAAACAATCCATGAATAATCAAATCTGCAAAAGTGAAACCTGCAAATAGGGAAAGCTGACTGTACTTTTCATTAAGAAATATAAAATATTTCAAAGTAACATTGATTTTTACAGTTATAAACATAGATGATGATGGTGATAATGTTTATTTATATCGCCCTTTACATCAAAGGGCAGGACATACATATACAATTGGGGATAAAGACAATAAAACAGAATACCATAACAATACATAAAATGAAATCCCCAACCTCCCACCAGTCGCTGTCCATCTCAGCACCTTAAATGTAACTCAGTGGCTTAAGATGGTGAGTCAGAGGAAGGTCTTCAGCCTTTTACGAAAAAGGGGGGAGATCCTCCTCCAGCCAGAAGTCCAAAAGAAGACTGTTTCGTCTCTGTTTCTTTAGATAAAAGTTCCTATTACTCATTTCCTCGGACGTTATTTACACAAACTTAGCCAAAAAACCTCCCTTGTCTACCTTTCAGCTTGCTTAATTCGATTTGATCCACAGTTTCTCTGTCTGTCCCCACCTCTTCTTATAATCTTTGCCATATTATGTATACATTTGTATACACTTTTCTAAGCTTTGTCTACTACTATTTATATACATTCATCTTGCAGTAGGGTTAGGAAATCGTATATAATTTCAATTTCTTATTCTCTCCAAGTTGCTAATAATGTAGGTATGTTTATTATTTAAATGTTTTATTGACTTCTTTTATTGAGACTTGTTTCCAAGTATTTGGAGAGGGTTGCATGTGCCGGTTTGACTACTTCCTTTTACTTTCAGTGCTCCCAAATTGGGAAGGGGCATTAAGCCTAGATGATAAAATCTGTCCTCCGTTCTTCTTTCCCATTGTAAGTACTGTATACCAGGAGAGCTGTGATCTGTGAAATGGTATACTTTTGAGACTGTAATCAAATATGCTGTTTACCTGGGTCTTCACTGAAAGTTCCCCATGATGTCCACCAAAGAGTTCTCTCATGATTTTAAAAAAAAGAGTAATGTAAATAGATATATTACTTTTGCCTACTGTAGCACTTTGTTATTCTTGTGCTCTAAGGCGGATAGATGCTTTCATCCCTGTTGTTAAATTTGCACTAAGGTTTGTAAATCTAAAAAGAGACCCAGTCTCTTTATTTCCCCTTTAGTTTGCAGTGTTAGTTGTCTCATCTTGCAGTGGGTGAATGTGCTTGTGTCTGCCTCTTTTGTAACTGTCCAGTGTCTATGTGTACGTATATGTATATGAAGCCAGCGCTTTCAAAGACTTGCATGTGTTCGTCTCACCTTCTCTGGATCCGTTAGAGAACTGTCGTGCCCAGTGTTTGAATGCACACAGCAGTTTATTTGGAGCCAACTGGCTTTTCAGTTCCATTTCTATTATTAAGTGGGCTAGATCATATTCTGCAGAGAACAGTTTAAGAAACATACAACATTAATGATAATATTTGTGTTACTTGTTTGATGGAGGCCTGCTGCTGCTTCTTTTTTCATCCTCAGGAGTCACAGGCAAAGAAAAACTTGCTTGGGAAAATTGGTACAAATTGGTAGTACAGAAGCCTCAACGTTTTGAGACTGGACTACTTGTTCACCCCACTGAATGCTTATTTCAAGCCCTTTAGCATGTTTGCTTCAGCTGATTTGGTTTGTTACATCTTACTGGTTTATGAGATCTGTTAGACTGAAATTCAAGGAAAGCCTAACGGTGTTAGCAGTCCCAACAGCTTCTTCTAGGTGTTCTAAGAACCTCGAGTCCTTCATGTTTCCAGGAGATAAAGAAGTGTGTCTTCCCAGTCTGACATAAAATCACCTGGGAAAATGGAATAGGAACAGAGGATGAAAGAACTGGTGATGTGTTCTCTGTACTCTTAAGCTCTATGAAATCTTCTGGTGGTGAGGAATCACGCCCAGTAAAAAGAATACCTATCCTCTAGTTTGAGTTGTTACTTAAAAGTCTCCTCTGCTAAAGTAACATGTAAAACTGCTTTTTAGAACAACAACAGGTCTGATTCACATGTAACATTAAACCAGAAATCTGGGTCTGTTTTCTGCTTGTCATTGTGGCTTGTAAGAAGATCAACAAGCCAAGCATCAGAGTTCATATTTGACAGCGAATGAACAGATAGAAGTTCTCTTGCCTTTCCAAGTTAGGTTTTTGTTTAGATTTGTTTTCCTCTGAATTTTCAGACATTGAAAAGTACTTTTGAAAAAGAGTACTAGAACAATGATTTTTTTAAAAAAATTGCCTAGAATTTAGTATGCATTTTCTTTATGCCCAGATGTAGTAGTATTTCAGTGTAGAACTTTATAGCAACAGCATTCCCAGTCCTTTGTTCAAAGTTAGTATTTTGAAGTAAACAATACAGCATTTTCACTCTCCTTGTGATTAGCTAAACAGACAAACCCTTCTTGGAGTGGAAGTTTTGTATGAACTATGGGTTTGGGTTACAGAGTGACATTTGGCCTGTTCCTTCATTGTGGCCTTTATTGTTGCAGAACCTCAGTTGATGCTGATTGCCTTGTCAAGCCAACAAACAAATGTGTTGCTGGCTGATTCTTCTCACTGTATCTGGGTCAGATCCAAGTAGGAGTGGGTTCCTGAAATAAAATGTTCTGTGTCCCTTATTGATAACCTTCTGTCTGCTGCTTTATCAGACTATGCGTTCGTTCACATGGAGAACCAGGAGGACGGTAGAGCTGCCATTGAAAACCTTCACGGAACGGTAGTCAAGGGAAGAAGAATTTATGTAGTACGTTCTAATAAAGATCGTAGAAGGGACCCGGGCGAGCAGACTAACGAGTGGGATGCTGGAGCTGGAAAGAACAAAATATCAGCTAAGTCTGATGAAGACCAGTCGTCTGCTTCATTTGAGGTGGACTATAGAGCCCAGCCTACAGTAAGGGAAACAGCACCGTACAGAAATGAGCCTTCAGCTCCGCTTGGCAACTCATACAGAAACCAATCCTCCTTTCCCCAGAAAACCTCTGGTTACAAGTGTGCAGCCTCAGCCGAAACTGCGTATAGCGGCGAGGTGGCTGCTTCTCATGTACCCCGTTATGAGGACCACTATGAAACCGACGGTCGGCTAGCTGCCTCCAGTGGCCGCTCTTTCTCTTCACAGTCCCATTCCTATGAAGACCAGCCATCTGCCAGCCATGCCGCTTCCTACGGGAGCCGAGCTGCATCTGACGTGCCAGCTGGGTATAGGGCACGGTCTCCAGCAGACCTGGCAGCTGCTTATGATAGGCGTGATGTTACTGCCACTCCCTATGCTACGCACTTCTCTGATTCCCTGTCAACGCATGACAGAGCATCAGGGGAATCAACATACACTTCTGTTCCATTAGCATCAGGTTACAGAGCTCAGCCATTAGGAGTATCGCGGTCTGAAACCACTGTCCGCCATTCACCATACGAGCGTGTTCGCCTCTCTCCACCACGTAGTAGTCACGAGGATCTCTACGGCGAAGTAAACGCAATAAACAGAAGGTATAAACAAGCGGCTGATACTTTCCGTCCACCGTACGAATATGGTCGCTTCTCTCCACCACGTGGCAGCCACGAGGATTTCGATAGAGAAGGAGATAGAGTGAATAGGAGGTACGCGGCAAGACCAGAAACTGCTGCACTCCGTCGACCATACGAACGTGTTCCTCTTTCTCCACCACGTAACAACCATGAGAGTAAGAGGTATGCAGCTGAACTGACATCAGTCACACCTTTAGAGATCTCTTTTTCTTCCAGAGGGGTTAGATATGAGCCTTCACTCTGCACTTCTTTCAGAAGTAGCTGACTTCTTGCAAAGTTTAGAACAGGCAAAGAGGTGTATGGGATTACTACTGCTATAGCTGATGGGAGTTGTAACCCCAGACATCTGGAGGACATTAAAGTAAATGTAAAGTGTCATTGGTTTGATTGCAATTGGTAGAGTACAGCCTGTATTTCTTATATGGGCTGTGAAGTCAGGCTTTCTTGCACATTGGAAGAGCTGGTGTTTCAGCTAATTTTGCGCTTTTAGTACTGGCATTTCAATTGACCTTTGAGCTCTTTTCTGTGCCTTCTGTCAGGAAGTGAGGAAATAATTTTCTGTGCATTCTGTGGGAACAAGAGGAAATACAGGCCGCATTCTACTGCTTGTTCTCATCGGCACATCTCTGTGCATAACGACATACACGTTTGTGAGAAAATCTCACAATGGAAAATCTCTTTGCGTTATGAGAAGTGGACTCCTACCTGACTAGCGTTCCACACGTAGCAGAGAACTGAGACCTTTGAGCCTTCTTGACTGAAACTGTGAATAATGGTTAAACCAGCTGAATGGATAGTGAAGGCATGATACAGGACTGTCGTAATTCTTAAAGAGCGCATGTAGCTTCCTCAGATCTAGTTAAATTATGGGAATCCAGTCCTGCACTTGACACCTTGTTTTTCCAGCCTCCTCTAAGGCTAAGAACCTGGATTCTTCTTGAAGTGTGGTGTAGTCATCAGTGAATTTGAGCCGAGTGTTCAGCTGTGGAACAAGGGAAGGAATAAGTGAGCTTCTCTGTTAAAATGTATTTTAATCACATGGCACTTCATATGTTAGAAATCAGGATATTGGTGTTCCACTTGAGCATTGGGCCTCTGTGTCCATCTTAATTGGATATACTGCAGACTGGACCTCATTTTATAGTGGTTTCTGATGGAAGGCTCAAAACTCTTCTTAAACAGCCGGCAAGTATTGTGGTCTTCCCTGGGTTTAACAGATCCGATAAACCACCCAGAAACTTCCTGTGCCGTCTGAGACAGAGGTTAAATAAACTTACTTCTCGCAAATGGGACAACGGAAGAAAAATTGCCCTTTGAGTTGTTCTCGTAGGTCTGTTTCTGCTGTTCTGCCTCAGCAGGTCTCTTTGGTGCAGCAGGGGGAAATCGGGGAGAACCTCTAGAGCATGTCGCTTATTGGCAGCTTTGGTCATGAAGGATGTATTTAAATTTATCAAATGTCTCTTTTTCTTAACCAGGTACTGTTCTGACTACAGATGATTGCCACGTATCTGGCCTCCCGAGATTTCTACCAATTACCAGAATCCCCTCCAGTATACTGCTGTTTGTTGACAAAATCTGAAGTGGATGATCACAGTCTCCCGAATATAGTCCGATTGTATCCAGTATGCTGGTGCCCATGTTGATTACTTGGTTGGCGGACAGCTACGTTCTTGTTACCAGTGTCATTGCAGAAGATTCTTTGTTGCCCACACCTTTTCTGGGTCAAACTGTATTCTTCTTCTGATGCCCACCATTGCAACCCACTTTGCATAACCCTAGCTACTGAACTCTTGATTAGTAGTCTTCGGCATTTGATTTCAGGATATCCTTTCAGCCGCTACTGTTCTTGACCCCTTTTTGTCATGAGTGCCACAACAGCTAGGCCTTTTAGCTCTTGCATTTCTTTTTGTTGTTCTAGTGCTGAATTACAGTCTTATGTACTTAAGTGAGCCCTATGCCACCATTGAAGATTAACAGTTTTCTACAAGAGCCATTTGAGTTACCCTCTTACTTTTTAGCTCAGACTCTGCGCTTGACCTCAGGAGCAAACTGTGCATTGCTGCATATTCAGTCATTTTAAAACCAAAATCTGAGGCTGAGGGTGACCGATATTTGCTTCTGATTCCTTGGTTTATTTTTCTATGAGAGAGAAAGCTTGTTCCTTCATTGAAATCTTCATTTTACTGACCTTGTTTGAAAAGATTAGCTCAGTTACTTTTAAAAGCACCCTTCAGTGTACTTGTATAGTATGCAAGTAAGATTCATGTTAGAAGCAAGTTTAGATTTATTTAAATTTTTATTAACTATTAATAAAATGGACAAGATCCAGTTGTCTGGTGGTGGAATGTGTTATCTTATGATATGTTTGCGGTGAAGTCCAGAATATCTGTGGGGATACTGTTTACAGAAGACTGTAATGAGCAGTCATACTTGGACCATTTTTGTTAATGTATGTGAATATGAATTATTTGCATACAGTAGTGGTGAGTAAGTCCAAAGCAGCCAAAATATGTTTTAAAGAGCCCACCTCGTATTTTGGGCACACTTTGAGATACGCTGTATTAAAAACGTCAACCACTTTCTGCAAAAGACAAAGCCATTTTTTTGTGTTTGCGTGAACAGTTTCTATCACAAAAAAAGTTCCAAAATGTGAAAAGTCCTAGAGAAATGCACAAAACTTCTTGTAATTTTCCCGAGCAGGAAGAATATTTTAGAGATTTTTCATTCTTACGTGCAGAATGAAGTAAGTGAAGATCTACATCTGCACTGTTAACAAGCAGTGCAACTTTCTCGTTTCTTAAAAGACTTGTTTTAAGAAAGAGGTGTCTCACAGTATCATTTAAATCTGACCTGCATCCTAAAATGGATATGGCTGTATTGTCAAAATGAAAGCATCTGAGTGTTGGCTAGGTGCTTTCTTGATCCATGGTAAAAACTGAACATCAATGCTTGAAGGGAAGCAGCTCTTTATCTGTGGTTTTCTATGCAGCTAGATAAATGAGCACTGTACTGCTTTTTGTATGTTTTTTGCTTTAACTTTCAGAGTTTTATTTTGACATAGCTGTTCAAATAGTACACAAGACATGTAAACATAACTAAAAATTTTTAAAAATTGACAATCATAATGGGATTGCTAGCAGCCAAATAATTCTTGCATATTTAATTGGAAAAAAAATAACAAATGTAACAATGTAATAATGGTAAACATTAGCTTAAAAGTTAGAGACTTCTTCAATATTAGTATTTAAGGGTGCTTCTAGAGAAAGGACCCTGTTGCTCCCAAAAGCCATTCTGCAGCTGTTCTTCCTTAATGGATTTTCTCTTGTAAGAAAAATAAAAAAGGATCAGAGGAAGGCTGCAAATTGAAGATGATGGCTTCTAGATCACTGCTAACTTTAATGAACCGGGGCATTTGGAGGCCATGATGTCTAAAAGTTTCTTAAAATATTCTCAAATAGAGATGGAAAAGATATTTTGTCTCATCATCCCTTTTTTTTAGCAAGTTATCTGATCCGTGCTCTTTGAGCCTTCCAGCAAATATTTACACACATCTTCTGTCTTCTGTCACTGCAAGGAAACCACAGATAGCAGAAGCTTTTCAGATTTATATCCAAATAAACGTGCACAACTCAAAATGTGTGTCTTTGAAGATGTTCACACACCTGCGTTATTTAATGGGGAAAACGTATATAACATTTTACGTATTAAGAAAGAAAACGTGCAACAGGTTTGTTACAAAAATGTGTATCAAAATGCACATGAATTTCCACGTGGACAAAACTCAGAAAAGTGAATACAGATGGGATTCAGAGAAGCCCTAATGAAAAAGATAACGATTTTCATATCCTTGCTGTCAAAAGCAGATGGTGTTAGACTGCATCTTCAACATTGACTCCTAGTATGACATTAACTGGGAAGCTGATTAAAATGTACAAACTCTTTGTACGGTTGGCTCTCCGTACCCACGGATTCTGCATCCACAGATTCAGCCAACCATGGATCAAAAATATTCGTTAAAAAAAAAAACCCTCAAAAACAAACCTTGGTTTTGCCACAGGCTGAACAGTATGCCCTGCTGTAGCTTCCTGCTGGTTCACAAATCCTCATGTTCTCTTTAACACTCACTTCAATTCGACATTTTGTATAAAGCACTGTATATAATGGGGCTTGAGCATCCATGGATTTTAATATCCATGGGGGATCCTGCAACCAATTGTCAGTGGATACTGAGGGCCCACAGTAGTGCTGTTTGTATCTATTTCTTTTTTTTAGGGCTGTGACCTCTTAGCCAAATTCTTATTGTGACTTGCAGACCATGGGTTTAATTTACTTCAGTCCCAGCCTGAGCCGCCACGAGATTCTAGCTATGTTGGGAACACTTCGATCGACATAACCAGCTGCTTGTACCCATTTCAGTGCAGATTGGGGAGGAGAGTGAGATGGGTTCCTTCATTTGTCCAGAATGTGGAAGAAGCCCTGGCTCTTTAGCTTCCCTGACCTTAAGAAAGTACTCTTATTCTGTCCATAATGTTAAAAAAAAAGAGAGAGAAATTATTCTATCATGGGGCAGTTTCTTCTTTGACCGACGATAGTCCTGAACAGCTCATTTGTATTTTGCATTTAAGCCAGAGAAGTAATAAAACGTGCATGTAGCTCTCTGCAGTCTTGGAATTCACGTTGCTCAAGATGCTTTGATAACAGTGCCCATTTCAGTAAAGGAAGTTTCCACTGGCGTGAGATACGTGGATTCTCAGCGGGCATTGAACATTGGCTGACTCTGTAGATTCTGTCAGCCTCTTGTTAAGTGTCAGTAATACAGAATCACAGAAGCAAAGGGAACTACAAGGGCAGTTTAGCCTCTCCAATGCATGAAGACAAAGTACAGCACTCGAAAGACGTCCATCCAGCCTTTGTTTAGAGACCACCAAAGAAGAGTCCACCTTCATTTGAAGCAGTCTGTTCCACTGTTGAACTGCTTTCACAATCAAGTTCTTCCTAATGTTTAAGGTGAAATCTTATTTCTTGTCGTTTGAGTCCATGGGTCTGTGTCCCTGTCTCTGGAGCAACAGAAGACAAGCTCACTTCATCTTCTACATGACATGCCTTCAGGTGTTTACGTTTGACTATCATATATGTATAAGCATTAAAATTATCAACGTCTGATTCCAGAGTAATTTACAAAATTATAACTCAGAAGAGCAAAATACACACAACCACAGTAAAGATGTTGTTGTTTGCCTTCAAGTCGTCTCTGGTACATGCCGACCTTAAGGTGAACCTATCACGGAATTTTCAGTGGGGCTGAGAGTGTGTGACGTGCCCAAGGGCATCCAGCAGGTTTCCATAGCCGAGCAAAGAACGTTGATCTCCAGAGTCACAACCCAACACTTAGAGCACTACACCACAATAAAAATAAATGTATAAAAATAAATATTTGAGGTTTTGTCTGTTTATTACTGCACAATGTGAAAGCAGCAGGATGGATTTGCACTGAATTTGAAGGTTGTGTTGGTGGTAAGACTTAAAGCACAAGGTGTATGGCATAATTGAAATTTCTTTTGTGGGTCACCTTGGTAATTTGTCCATTCATACAGTGCAGGGTATTTGATGGCTGTTTAGGAGAGGCATGCTCTCTCAGGGGCAGTTTAGACTGATGTGGATGCTACGCACCCAAGAGATATACCCTCATCCTTCCAAAGCAGTTGCAACTTGAGTTATTATTAAATATGGCTGCTGATTCTCTCAAGCAATGATGCTTCTGGCAGAAGTGGACCATAGAATCATGCTGGAGGATCTCGGGATTCCTAGAGAGAACATATTTTTCCCAGGGTGTGAGCAAATAGGGTAAGATTTTAAAAAAATAAAATAGCCCACAAATAATCAAATCCATTAATGCTGAGCCTGCGAAAGTGGAGGGCCAATTGTATGCTCTTATCACTCCCATTTTCCCTGGTAGAGAGTTTGGTAGAGGGAGTGGCTAAAGTTGTTGACAGTTTCTTAAGATGGAGAAGTTCCACCTGAAAATTTTCAGATGTCCTCTGTGATCGAGGAAGAACGGCAATGCACAGTGAGTAATTTCTGCATCTGTGGCTTGGAGGTTTCAGTGATGAGATGCAACATCGTGGTGAGGGTGGAAACTTAAAAACAGTTGAATGTCTAGATATTGTAAAAGACACAAGGGCCCTAGAAAGGGGAAGGGGGGTGACAGCTGACTCTGCAGGGCAGAATTTAATTTGTGGCCTCTCCGGTATTGCCAGACTCCTCATCTTCACCATTAGCTGTGCTAGTTTAGTAGAAGTCCAGGAACATCTGAAAGCTACAAGTTCTCTACACTTGCTGAGGGGTTGAGTCATCCTTGATTCAGACTGTGCCCTATAAATTTAATGTTTTCTCTGAATGAGAAAAAGAAAACACTGTGACTGCGAGTCTCCCTCTCTATTGTAATTTATTATCCTTACAGTGTCCAGCATCCTTTTAGTGACTAATGCTGGCATAAGTCCCCTTTTGGACAGTGTACCAAGGAGATTCTCATGGCGTTGGCACTCCATCCAAAAATCTCCCATGCCCAACAGCTGTCAAGTACTGTTAGGGGCAGCTCCTGCTGTTCCGTCTAATGAGAGGGAGCAGGGAGACCGTGAAGAACCAAGATTCCTAGGTGCTCACCAGCTCAGATGGTGAGACCAAGAGAAAGTCCTACCCCGAAAATCTTAGAACTCAGGCCAGCTTGTTGGGGGAGATGCAGTGTTTTAGATAGTTTGGACCCAAGCTATGTAGGGCTTTAAAGTCACAACCAGACTTCTGAATTCTGCCCAGAAACTTGAGCAAGATCAAGAATCCATACTTGCTTTGCACAGCTTATTCCTGCATGATTTGTTAAGCCATGTATATGTGCTTTTGCTTTATAAATTTAAATTGTTGTGTAAAACTTCATGTACAATCCTCATTTCTCTGTTCTAGAGCAAGCACTATCCCAGCAGATGGATGGGAAAGTGTGGTAGTTGACTACTGCACAACTCCCCAGACTTTTTGACACACCACTGTGTCATTCTGGCACTCCAACAAACTGGAGGTTGAGGGAAAAGAACAATCTCTTTCTCTCTTGCTCTCTCTTGTTCTTTAATGGTAAATTTGAGTGTTTGCTTTGTAAAGTACATGTGAAACTTTCCTGCCTCTGTTCTAGATCAGTGCATCACTGGAAGCTGCCTGCCTCCCTGGGACAGCATAAAATATCTGAAGAGGCCCCAGACTCTTCAAATCTTCTCTTTTCCTGTAAACCCATTTCCTGTTTCCATGTCAAATGCATCATGAACTTTGAAATTACCTTATTCATGTATTTCTTCCAGGTGTTGTCCCCCATCCCCTGTTTCTTCTCCACCTTTATTCCAATCTCATTATTGTTGTATTTACTTTCATTCATTGTGTCATAAAATGGAGGGTGTAAGAAACTAAATTTAAACTATAAATTAAAAGTAACTACGTATTTGCTAACAAGAAATGCTTTGCTTTTTCAGTGTTTGCCCTTGTAACTTGGAATATACTTTTGATAGTGTCCAATATTTGTTGACTTGAAAGGCAAAGATGGACAGAATATAGCAATCCACATTCTTACTGCTGGCTTTTTTTGCCGTCAGCTTCAAGGTCACCATCATCATATGGTGAGTGCACCTTTCACTTTTGCATTTTAAGCTTCATAAGTTAGTTCTGATCAGCTGTGCTGTGCTTTTTTTTTAATAAACTAGCAACTGAGAGTTCCCAGTCATTACTCTTGTAAACAAATCCTTACAGTTCCCATTCCACATGTGCCTTTTTCCATGCCAGGGGCTTGTTTGGAATGAAAATTGGTATCACATTGCCACTGCATTGTGTTTCTAAGTCTAAACTTCTGTTTAAAGGCATGTGAGGAACTAACGTAGGATTTGGAAGACTTTCTCCTATACTGAAGGAAGAAATTCGTTCTCATCCTTTGGTTATAGAATATTTTTCAAAGACTCCAAAAGGGCTGTGTGATATTCTGGACTTGGTACAAACGTGTTTATAAGAAAATGTACTATTAAGTGTGGTTTTGTGCATATTATATGAAATTAAGGTAAGTTGGGGGTTGAGAGCATGAAATGTTGGAGGTGACTAGTTGAATATTTGAATCGGGTTTTTTTTTATAAAAAAAAGACTGATTTGTATCAGTCAATTAGAAACATGAATGATTTGGACTCAGATATGAATCAGGTAGTTAGAGAAGCAACAGTGAATGGAAGGAGTTTGTATTTTGGTTCAGAGGGTAGTTAGGTTCAGCTGGGATTATGAAAAGATAGTGAAAGGTAGGGAGATGTGCTAGAGTCAATTCGATTTAGATGGTTTAAGTAAGTAACAATAGCAACTAAGTCTTGAAAATCTGTAACCATAAGCTTATGTACACAAAGTAATCTTTGTTGAACTGTATGTTGAACTTCTGTTTAATAAATTATTCTTGTAATATACACACCATGGTGCTGTTAGAGTGGTTAAATTCATGTAACATGGTATTTGTAATGGTGTTAGTTATTCAGTAAAGCTGCTAGCATTGGCGCCCAAATGGTGGGAGAAGTTTAATATGCATAGGTCTAAATCTTAACATTACTCCCACCTAGAGTAGAACCATTGAGTCTGTTGGGTTTTACCTATGTGTTGACACACCATTCAAGAATTCACTCAATCCATCAACCCTCATTGGATTTAATGAACAGATTCCAGCCTTAGGTTGTTAAAGCCATACATTTAATCTGGTCAATCCAATTTGGCACCCCAATTCAAGAAGGATATTGACAAGCTGGAGCAAGTCCAGAGGAGGGCGACCAAAATGGTGAGAGGCCTGGAAGCCATGAAGCCCTATGAGGATAGACTCAGAGAGCTGGGTATGTTTAGTCTGCAGAAGAGAAGGTTGAGAGGGGACAGGAGAACCATGTTTAAATATTTGAAGGGATGCCACGTAGAGGAAGGAGAGGGCTTGTTTTCTGCTGCTCCAGAGACCAGGACAAGGAGCAATGGATTCCAACTGCAGGAAAGGCGATTCCAGCTGAACCTCAGGAAGAACTTCCTGACAGTCAGGGCTGTCCGGCAGTGGAATCGGCTGCCTCCATGGAGTGTGGTGGAGTCTCCTTCCTTGGAGGTTTTTAAGCAGAGGCTGGATGGCCATCTGTCGGGAGTGCTTTGAGGGTGTTCCTGCATGGCAGGGAGTTGGACTGGATGGCCCCTGGAGTCTCTTCCAACTCTACATTTCTATGATTCAATCGGTTTTGCCGCATTAGCCTCATTCTCAGCCAAAGAGGAATAAGGGGTCTTCCTTGACCCACAGTGCCAAGAACTGGGGCAAATTAAAAGCACCTTCTTTTTGCGTGGCCTTTGTCACCAAAGGCCTTTAAGAAGACCCACAGCATCCTGAAATTGGCTTGGTGTAGGCTGAAGAAGGTTGGGCAAAGATATGGGGAAGAAAGCAGGGTGGGGGAGGCCAGCCTTTCACAAAATATTGTATATACTCTGGGAAACAAAAGGCAAGATGACAATAGAGAACTGGTGGCACTTCTCCTCCTGCCAAAGCAATTCAGGAGTATCCTTTCAGTTCTCAGAGCCGCCAAAAACCAAGCAAAATTGATATTTTAATTGATTCATTGGTCTTCATGGACTTGCACACAGAAATATATATATAAAAAAGTTTAAAAACTGTAATTAATCTCCCCCTCCCTCCATGTGGTGCTTGCATTTGTGGAACAAGTTCCAGAATCCTGTGACAGCTGTGGAAACGGGGATTGTTTTAGAAGGCAGGGGCACGAGGTTGGCAAAACAGTTTCCATAGGATTAGAACCCTGGATTTAGAAAGGCAGAAACTGGGCTAGGTCTCTGCCCCTCTTTTTCTCTGGGGAGAAGGGAGGTGAGTCTGTGCTGTCCGGTCACAGATGAAATGCTGTGTCCCCCACCACCATTGGGTCCCGACTTTCATTTTCATCCCACGGGGGTGTAGGGTAGGGGGAAAAAAACCCATTTAAATCTGGAAACCAAAGTGTCGTAGACGTTTTCATTTTCCTTTAAGCGCTCAGTTTGCAGTCCAGTATTTGGAGAGCCACCAATGGCCCACCCAATTGCAAGGACTACAGATGTGCATTGAAAACTTTAAAGGCAGCTGTGTTTGACTAGAACAAATTCCAGGGTCTGTGTTGTGGTAACATTAAGTTATTATTTATTATTTATTTATTTATTTATTTATATCCTGCCTCTCCACATGGATCAAGGCGGTGAACAACTTACAAATAGCATGTATTTCTATACATGTCCCCAACAAGCTACTCAAAAAGTTACTCAAAAAGGCATTAAAAAACCCTTATTTTTTTCTAATTCAGCCCCTATGAAGCTATCCCCTTCCCTAGACAAATGTCCAAGACCATTTCCGCACTACACTGTTATAGCGCTATTATTCCACTTTCAACCTCCTGTGGAATTCTGGGGTTTGTAGTTTCCTGGGGGGCCCAAGAGCTCTCTGGCTGAGAAGGCTAAATGCCCGGCCTTAAACTGCAAGCCCCAGGATTCCATAGGATGTTGAAAGTGGAGTAATAGCGCTATAACAATGTAGTGCGGAAATGGCCTAAGAGACACCCTCTCGAGGGTAGCATCTGCGCATGCTCCGGGGAAGCCAGGTGCGTTGGACTGCGCATGTCCCAATGAAACGTGGCGTTCGTGAGCGTCAGCTCGTGCGACAGCGACGCGCAGCCTCAGAAGAGCGAGGGGTTGCAGCGCCACAGGCGCGCCTGGGTTGGCGTCGCTCTTTTTGAGCGAAGCAGTCTTTACTGCGCATGCTCGGAGCGGCGGCGGAGGGGGCCAGCGCGCAGGCGCGGCCGCTTCTCTGCGCCTCCCTTCGGCGTGGCCGCCATTTTGTGCGCGTTTCTTCCCTTCGTCGCCCGTTCCCTCCGTCCCGCTTTTAACTTTGCTTCCCCGCCTCTTTCCACCCTCGGACTGCGCTCGTTGGGGACGGGGCGAGCCGATGCACTCGGGCGTGAAGGTCTTCGTGGGCAACGTGCCTGAGGAGACGTCCCAGGTCGAGCTGCGCGACCTCTTCGAGGCGGCCGAGCCCGGCGCGGTGCTGAAAGTGGCCCTCATGAAGCAGTTCGCCTTCGTGCACATGCGCGACGAGGCGTCCGCCGACCGCGCCATCCTCAAGCTCAACGGGCACCTGCTCCACGGGCACCGCGTCGTCGTCGAGCACTCGCGGCCCCGGCCCACCCACACCGTCAAGATCTTCGTCGGCAACGTCTCGGCCGCCTGCACCAGCGGGGAGCTCCGCACCCTCTTCCAGGAGTTCGGCCCCGTCGTCGAGTGCGACATTGTCAAAGGTAGCCGCCGCCGCCGCCCCGGCCGCCGCCGCCGCCGCCGCCCAGGAAGGGCTGTAGCTCGGGAGCGGGCGGGCGAGAGCTCCCAGGGGCATGTGCAGAGTGTGCGCGTCCCTTCGACCGCGGGGAGAGGCTCTCCTCTCCTCCAGTAGATGGAGGAAGGATGGGTCGCCCCCGCCGCCCCGAGATGCTGGCGAGCCAGAGGGCCAGGAACAGCCTCTTTTTTCACCCCCGCGTACTTGATTTATTTGTAGTATTTATAGCCTATTTGTCGCCCCCCCTCCCAAAGCCTTTCAGAAGTTATACCGCTGTCCTCTGAATAGCGAGATTCTCCTGAATATTGCCTATTTAAAGCAGGGTTTTTTTTACATTTCTCTCAGTTTTTCAATGTGTAGTATTTAGTATTGATATTCTACTTTTAACCCCCCCCCAAGCCTCTCCAAAGTTATGGGAATACCACCGTCCTTTGAAGCATAGAAATGTAGAGTTGGAAGAGACCCCCAGGGGCCATCCAGTCCAACCCCCTGCCGTGCAGGAACACCCACAAAGCACTCCCGACAGATGGCCATCCAGCCTCTGCTTAAAAACCTCCAAGGAAGGAGACTCCACCACACTCCATGGAGGCAGCAGATTCCACTGCCTGACAGCCCTGACTGTCAGGAAGTTCTTCCTGAGGTTCAGGTGGAGTCTCCTTTCCTGCAGCTTGAATCCATGGCTCCTTGTCCTGGTCTCTGGAGCAGCAGAAAACAAGCCCTCTCCCTCCTCTATGTGGCTGAGGTTCTGTTCGTGAGGAGTATATTTTCTATTTAAAACAGTTTTCTTTTACATTTCTCTTAGTTTTTCAATGTGTAGCTTTTCTTTGTAGTGTTTATACCCTGCTTTTCGGAGCCCTCCCCCCCCCTGGAAAAGTCTCTCAGAAGTTATATGAGCTCCACTGTTCTTTGAATAGCGAGGTTCTGTTCCTGAGAAATACATTGTCTGTTTAAAAGTTTTATATATCGATATAGATAGCTACAGACATTTCTCTCAGATTTTCAACGTGTATATATTAAAATATTTTTATTCCACTCTATGCCACAAGATGTCTGGGCAGTGTAGTAAGTAAAATAGGGCTTCCTAGTGCAGCTTAGAAGGATCAATAAGGCGGTCTCAGAATTCAAAGCTAGGCAGTATTTAGTCCTTCTTATATTGGACTGGACCCCCTGGCAGGTCTAGCCCATGCAGCTACTGTTGTGTGATGATGGGAATTGCAGTCCACCAACATCTGGAAGGCCATGGCTTTCCAGTCTCTGATCTAGACACAAGGGAAGAAACAAAGGGTGTTTGTGGAAAGGAGGCAGCAGGAAATGTTAGCTGCTAATTTGAGGTTGTGACTACGATTATGTGCTTACCTGCATGCATGAAGGAGATACCACCTCACTTTGGAAGTTTGGGACAGCGTGCCTGTAGATGTGTGGCTTCTCGTAAACCAGGACCCGGGGTTTACTGTTCAGCTTTCCTCTTTTCCTTCCCTTTTTAAGGATTTATATTTAAGTATCTGCAGATCTGGAACAAAAATCCCACGGTTGGGGTAAAGTGTGGTGTTGGGGACGAAGTTCCTTTATATGTTATGGATTGCTTGGTTATGTTGCTTAGTAATTTTACTTCAATGTTTAATCTTTAAATGCTTATCGATGCCACAATGACGAGCACTTTAGAAAGGTGACTACTAACAGTCCTTTAGGAGGTCAAGCCAGTACTCCCAGCATGGCCAAGCACGTCCCTCAAGAGCCACAGGTAGAATGTTGTCTGGTCTGTAATTGACCCAAGGCACAGAGTTTTCTCACAACAGTATCCGGCAAAGTGTGCGTGCACGTGTCAAACAATGCGTCTTAGCAAGCTTACGCAGCCATATTTCTTAAATTCATTTTACTGCCATCAGGTGTGCAAAAAATTCCTTAGTGTGAGGAATTCCATTTCAGATATTCAGAGCAGTTGGGTGTGTATCACTTGCTCCTTTTTTTCTGAATGGAATGGGAAATTAGAGGTATTGGAATGTAATCTAGTATTGTTGCAGAATATCTTATTGGTCATGCCATTCCTTTCATTTCTCAACTCCTGGCGTAGCTGTTGGGTCTCATGAAACTTGTGCTCAGTTGGTCAGTCACTCTTACACCCTTCTTTTCACAAAGAAAGTGCTTTCCATTTCAGAAAGCTAAAGAGGACAGCATTGTAAATAAAGCACGGTAACATTTATTATGGTTCACTCAGCAAAAGACCTAATAGGTAATGATTTGCGGTGTCTTTGCTCACTATTTTAATAAAGAGATATTTGTCTGAGCAAAGCTGGATATAAAATTTCCATGTTAAATGGTGTGAGGGATAAGGTATATGTTACACGGGTGAACATTTTGTAATATTTATGGGCTAATCCTCTGTTTAAGATAGTATGCAAAATAATTGTTTTCTTGAATGAATTAGGAAAATTCTTCCAACTGCAGCATTAACAGGAAAGACCTATTTTGCATTTAAATTTTACAGCTTAAGAAGCCTTTTCAACAAGTCACTGTTAGTGCCAAGGTAGTAAACACCAACTTTTAAGAAATTAAAGTTGAGGTGAAGCTGTGGACTTTTTCTCCCTCTGCTCCCGCAGCTGCATGCATCTTGTGGGAACTAGAGTGTCTCAAGTTGCCAAATGCACTTGCGCCTTTGTATGTGTGTATGTGTACGTACGCATGCGTGTCATTGCCTAGAAAGATTTGCCTGCTGTTTGATCGCTGAATGAAACCGTTACATGAGTGACCAGTACTTTCCTGAGTCTGTCATAAAATTGGAGGACCCGGCGTTGCACCGTGCCCTACAGAGCAGTTGCTTTGAAGCAACTGTGACCCTGTTCCTATCATTAAGTAGAACAGGAGGCAGAGGTTCCAGCATCATCCCATTGCCGTATTTTTTTTAAGAGTTGAAAGGCCAAAGATGCTACTAGAACTGGTTCGTGTACGACTGTCTGAATACCATTTTCCTTCATGGTGTGCCATAATAGTGACATTTCCTTTGTTCTGAGACTGCTAAATCCACCCTGAACCACAGTGAGTCCTTCAGTATGTAGAGGTGTACAGAAGCACAGAGCGCCCAAAATGGCTCAGTTGAGTGATCAGGAGCAAGGTGTGGAACCTGTGGACTTCCACTTGGAATACATGTTGTGTAATCCTATTAGCCCTGCTTGGGGGGGTTGATGAGAATTGGACTCTTGGTTCTGGAGACTCTCCTGTGATAAGCTAAAAGGGCAGATCCTTCCTGATCCAAAGTATTGTGTGAGTTTTGGCGTGGGATGAGGGGTCCGATCCTTAGCCATTTAGAGCAGATATCCAGTACATTCTGTGTCCTGCTAGGTGCCAGCAGCCTGTTCTTTCATTGTGGCTGTTAGAGTTGCAGAACAATTAATCCACCATAGTTCATTCTGTTTGCACTATCGCACTTCCAGAGAGAGGTCTTGCTGGCTGAGTGTTTTCCTTGTAGCGCCCCCCCAGCTCAAATCCAAGTAGGAATGGGTTCCAGGAATAAAATGTCATGTGTCCCTTATTGATAACCTTCTGTCTACTGCTTTGTCAGACTATGCGTTCGTTCACATGGAGAAGGACGAGGATGCTAGAGCCGCCATTGAACATCTTAATGGAAGGGAAGTGAAAGGAAAAAGAATTAATGTCGAACTCTCAAATAAAGCTCATAAAAGGGGCCCGGCTGGGCTCGGGGGCCAGCTGGGTATCGGAGCTGAAAAGAACAAAATACCAACTTTAGAGAAACTCCAACCCCGGAATGATGGTTTGAGATCTGGTAATCTTGGTTTTCCAGTGGCAGCATCGGCTTATTCCTCACTTGAATACGATTACCAGCAGCGCTTGGGGAACAGTGGCTTAACCAAATTTGACTCCCAAGACAGTCAGGCCTCTTATTTTGGAAGGGACAGGAGCCCAATTAGACGCTCGCCCACAAGAGCAGGTTATGTGCTTCCCATGACAGCTCAGCAAGCTTCCTACAGAGACCAGCCCTCCGCTTCCCTGGGAACAGCCTACCGAGACCAGCCTACAGCAGCGCTTGGGATGGCCTACAGACCCCAGCCAACAACTGGGCAGGCAGCAGTGTACAGAGCTCAGCCCTCAACCATGATTGGCAACGCATATAAAGCCCAGTCCGCTGTTCCTCTGGGAACTTCAGGTGCCCAGCCGGCAGCCTCAGCCCTAACATCCTACAGTGCCCAGGCAGCTGCCTATGGGGCTCAGGCAGCTGCTTCCCAAGTCCCTTCTTATGAGGCGCAGACCTCCACAACATATGCAGCCACTTACAGTGCCCAGGCCGCTGCAACGTACGCAGCTTCCTATGGGGCTCAAGCGGCTGCGCTTTCTGCAACTTACGGGGCTCAACCTGCAGCCAACCAGTCCGCCTTGTATGGTGCCCATGCTCTCTCTGCCCAGCCGGCTTCCTACGGAGTTCAGCCAGCTGTAGGCCATGCTGCTGCTTCCTATGGGGCCCAGACTGCCTCTGCCTCTGCCCTGCCAGCTGCCTATGGGGCGCAGTCTGCAGCAAGCCTGGCAGCTGCTTATAGTATGCAGGATGCTGCTGCTTCCTATAAGACACAGCTGTCTGCCTCACTGCCTGCAGCCTACAGAACATCAGTGGAGGCCGCCTACGCGGTGCAGCAGTCCGCTTCTGTTCCCTTGGCAGCAGGTTACAGAGCCCAGCCAGCATACAATGGGCTGGCACAGCCAGCGCAACAGGTGGCTCCAACTTCAGGAATGTTGCAGTCTGAAGCAGCTGGCCTCCATCCTCCCTACGAACGCACTCGCCTGTCCCCACCACGCGGTAGCCGTGAGGATCTCTACAGGAAAGCGGCTGTGATGAATAAGAGGTATGCAGCTGAATCAGGGGCAATGCTTTGCAGGTCCATGATACCTTTTCTCTTCTAGAATCTCTCTTCCAGAGTGACCTGAAGGAGTCTTCCCTCTGCAGGTTCTAGGAGGTGCCACGCTTCTTTCTAGCACTTTAAATTGACAGTGGTTTGGCAGGAAGAGTGGGTGGGGTCGGGGATCATCCTTTCCTGTCTTGGCTTTTGGTTCAACTGGTCTTTCAGACCTTTTCTGTGCTTCACTCTGCAGGGAGAGGAGAAAGTAGGGGCTGCCCTCTAACATATTTCCCTGTCTACACTTTTCTGTGGATAATTGGGAATAATTACTTTTGGCAATAATGTTCAGTAGCAAATCTTGGGAATGCAAAATACTTGTGCCACGGGGCTTTCACAGAGATTCTCACATACCTAACTAGATCGTGCAGTACAGAAGGGAAACTATACTCATGCGCCTCCTATGTTGGGTTTACAAATAAGAGGTTGCAGTGGTCAAATTTCTTGATTATGACAAGGCTAACCTAAGTCTTTTTAAGCAGTCAGTATAATTTGCAAAAAGTCACTCAAATTGCAGGAATCCATTATAGGAATCCATTCGTCCATCGAGCATATGTTATTTTCATCCATCGCCAGCACCAGGAGCCGGGGTGGGAGGTGTTGTCTTTTGGTACTCCGTCCAGGGCTGAATTTGAGATCTGAGTTAAGCTGCAGAACACATTTGCCCCCAGCTATGCCTTAGAAGGCGTTTTCCTCAACCTGGTTATCGTAGAGAACTTCATGCAGCCTTTCATTTGGGATAAGTTTGTCTCCCTGTATCCGCCATCTTAGCAACTGCCGCTGCATTTAGTATTGTACTCTGGTTGTAGGCTCAAAATCCTACTTAAGCTGTCAGCCAATATTATAGTTTTCCCAGGGTTTTATGGAATAAAACACCATGAGAGATGCCTGGTGCCATCGAAGTTGAGTAGTTTGGAGTTCAGTTATGAAGGAAAGGCTGTCCCTTGGGTTGCCTTCATAGGCTGCTTTCGTATAATTCAGCAGTTCTCTTCTGTAGGGTGGGAGGAAAGATTTTCTCCATCATAGTGTGTGAATTATTTGGGACCTAGGCCATGAGCTTTTTAATTTATCAAATGTCTCTTCTCTTAACCAGGTACAATACTGACCTCTCAGATGACCGCCGTTTAGCTGACCTCTCAGATTTCCGCCATTTAGCAGACTCCCCCCATGCGTACCGTCATTCGCCGACAAAGGCTCAACTGGATTATCGCCGCCTCCCAGAAATGCAATCTGATTATGCTCGTTATGCGGGTGCCTATGGCGATTATTTGCGTAATGCCCAACTGCAGCTGCATGCTAGTTACCAGCGCCGCTTGTAGAGGATTTTCCCCGTCTCCTGGGGTGGGACAGCGTCGCCGTTATCTCGGCGCCCGCCGTGTAACACCGTTTGCATAACCCCCAGCTACTGCGTCTTTGACAAGCAGTCCTTGCCATTTGATTTCAGGATACCCTTTTAGTCACTACATTTCTTTATTCTGGTGCCCACAGCAGCTGGCCATTCTAACTAGTGTATCTTTTTTTGTTGCTGTTTCTGTCTTTTACTGTACCAAGCAGAGGGTATGCCATTCACTTTAGTGAGCCATATGTGGCCATCCAGGACAGTTTCCTAGGAGAGCCATTTAGGTTGCCATCTTTAATTTCACTTCACACAGTGTGCTTGGCCTCAGGAGCAAGCTGTACATTGCTGCACATTCAGCCTTTTAAAACCAAAGTGAGGGTGGCCATGTGGAGAATAATGTTTTTCCAGTTCCTTGGTCTTGTCTTTCTCCGGGTTCTATAGCTGAAAATGAAATTCTTTGATTGAAGCCTTCATTTTCATGAACGTAGAAAGGATTTATTTTCGTATCCTTTTCAAATCAACTCAGTTGCTTTTATGTAACATCATCTTTCATTGATTTATACCAGTATAGTGTGTGTAAAGAAGCTAATGTTAGAAATGAGCTTAGGTTTCCCCCCTTTTTTTTTGTATTAATTGTAAATAAAACAGCTGGTTGGAATTTTAGAAAAATCAGTTGTCTGGGTAGTTTTGGTGGTGGTGGTGGTGTGCTAGTGTCCTCCCTTTCCTTCTTGCTTGTGTGTAAACCACATATTTCCAGCCTACGTCCTTCCAGATGTTTTGGTTTACAACTCTCATCATCCTTTACTGTTGGTTTTGCTGACCATGGCTGGTAAAGTTGGTCCAGAACATCTGAAAGAGCCTAGGTTAGTGAAGGATGATGTGGTCAGTTAAATCCAGAACCATCTTTGTTGAAGTGGACTTGAAATGGGTGGTGGGCCCATTCACCAGTAGTGATGAGTGCCGACTACCATTGTTCGAAGAAATTTGTTGGATCCATGCAGCTTCCAACTTCTGTGCGCACAGTTTCTGCCCTTTAGACAAAGCACTGGTGGATTGGGATGTTCCTTTCTCCAGTGTTTTGCTGTTCTGTAATTTTGAACCTCGGTCTTTCTGGCTAAATCCTTCCAGTGTTAATTACAACAGTCTGTGCAAAAGTCCGTCCTTCCTGTAGTTTTCTGCAGTCACAATCTTTGTGGAAATTGTTATTTCCAAAACAGTCTTCTCCATTTCATGGTGCCCGATTCTTCAGATATTTGAGGTAGTGGAGGTTTCCTCACAGGGCACAGGTGGAGAAATTCCATAATGGCGGAGAGGACTCAAGAAGTAGGAAGAAAAGGATATTGGCTCATGCATCTGAAAGGATGAGTATTCTGGCCTGACAAGCACTCACAGTGCAACTGCAGAAACGCGTTTCTTCCTTTAGAAAAATTCCAGCTTATTTAAGAAGAGAACCCATCTATGAACGGCAGTAATAATCACACTTCTAAAATGAGCCTGGTTGCACAGGCAAATGAGGAAATAGAAATCAACTACCCATGTTCACTGGGTGCTAATTTTACAATAATTCAACTAAAATGCGTGGAATGAAGATAGTTCTTTTTTTCCTAAGTAGATAGATAGTAATCATGTAGCTTTTTATAGGATTATAAAATCTGGAAAATTATTAAAATGGCAGACTTGCTCCTATTCTGCACCGTTTCCTTGTTTTTACGTATGTGACTGCTTGGGGATCTGCCTTGTTGAGTTTCCACTTCCCCCAGACAGAACTGTCCAAGAGAAGTTACAGGCAGTAGAAGAACCACACTACAGAAGATAATGTTCTCCAAAACCAAAGTATGCTGTTTCATGTATGATTCATTTCCCTCCTGTTGTACCCTGGGGGGTGAGGAAGTATTACAGGGTCTCCCCAGAGTAGACTACAAATAGAGGGGAGTACTCCTCATTCTTCTGTGTTGGAAAACCTCAGATGGAATCTCCCGGTTAGGAAACAAGGTAGGTATGAGACAACAGCGAGGACAAGAAAGCCTGTAAAGAGCTCTCTAATTCTGTTACTGCTGAAACTAGCGTTAGGCCGCTTCCTCTTTAGTTTATATTCTTCGGGAACTTGGTGTCAACTGGGGACCTGTATCCTCTCCGTTTCTTAAATGCTGTGTAGGATCGTGAGGCCTGAAAAAGCCATGGTGCTAGAAGACTGTGTGACTTGCCTCACGTACACACACCTATCTCGGTTTCCCCTAGGATGTTCAGCTTTGCGTGGGTAGCTAAACTGCCGAGATGTTTGGAACTGTCAGGAATGGGGGACCAGGAATGCTCTGTGGCTGGTATTGACAAAGAAGTAGGTGAAGAACCAGCTTTGAAGGATGGGGAAGGGGGAGTTGAATGTCAGCGTATTAGAACTTGCCCCAGACTTTTGACTGAAATTCTGGATAGGCATCTGCCTCATAGTGAGCTTGCAGTTGGTTCTGATCCCTGGTTTCTTTCATTCCTGACAAGGGCCATCACAGAATTCCAGATATGCCTGGAACAATTGTATAAAAGTTGTTCCTGCACTTCTCTCACTGCATATCCTGCAGGCAGGGGGAATTTAGTACCTTCCGTTCTCCAGAGATGCAATAGAAATCCTTGAGCTCTAGTTTCAGCTTTTCTCTCTCTGTTCCTCAGATGAGACATCCACTTCTTCAGAAAATAATGTCATATTTTCCCGACAACAGGAAAGAGCCGGTTCCATCGTCAAGACAGTGGTACTGTGGCAAATGCTCGGTGAAGCAACACATCCATATTTTCCTATAGGCCCTGTTACATTCTTGGGCTAGAGAGAATAAATAGGCAGCGGAGAACCGATGGCGTACATGTCGTTGCTTTGGGCTTTGTGTAATCATTCCATCCAGTGTTGTGCTTTCGGTGCTGAACCAGGGCCTTTGACATCACTACCATCTCCAGCACCCGGGAGCTCGGCAGCTGCCTTGCATCAGACCAATTCCATCCCTTCATGTAGGAGGTCGCAAAAGGTTGAGGCCGTCTTCCTTTGTCTCCTTTCTGCGGAGGATCTGGCCGTCTCCACCAAGGGCCTGGTATCGATATCTTCACAAAAACTGTTGAGGAAGGCCGAGAGCGACTGCTGAGCCGCCGTTGATTTTTGCCGCCGGGTGAGGGCTTAAGTTGAGGGTTTTGCCAGATCGGGGCGGGATAGAGATACCCAGCCGGCGCCAGGGACTCCTGGGCCCAAAGTGACTTTGAAGCCTTCAGAGCCTAGGTCCGAGGTCCAACTGGCGGGTCGAGGGGGAGGCGCGAAGTCGCCCAGCAAGGAGAGCTGGTCAGACTCGGGGAGGGGAAGCAGCGCCGGCGGTCTCGAGGAAGAGGGGCTTCACGGGAGGGAAACTGCAGGGGGGACCGTGGACGTGCAGCCGCGGCCGCCTCCCCTCCCGCGGCTGCCTGGGTCGGGGCGGAGAGACGATGAAGGGCAGCTGGAGACATTCCACCCCGGTCCTCCCCAGCAAGGACTTTCCCCGCCGCCGCCGCCGCCAGCAGGAGGAGGCTGCGCCCGGGGGAGCTTCTCCCGCGCACTCCCCACGTGCAGGATCCGGGCCCTGGAACCCTCGAAGCGCCGCCCCGCAGGGCTCCGTAGGCAGCAGCAGCGGCGGGCTCCAGATGGCCGCCTCTCCCGCCGCCGCCGCCGCCGCCGCCGCCTCCTCTCCTGGTCCCCGGCCAGACCCGGCATCCCCGACGACGCTCGAGCCGGCACCCGCTGTTGCCGCGGCAACCCTCCCAAACGCCAGAGGGATAACTTCCGCCCCACTCCTGGCAGACCGCTCCGCCCTCTCCCCTCTGCCTGCGGGAGGTGGGTTGACTTCCGCCCTTACCCCTTGCTCCGCCTTTGTCTCAGCGTGATTGGCGGGTGTGGCCGCCAGTTCTCTCGGCCGTGGGCGGGATTTTTCCTCCATGCGGGGCGGGGGGCGTCCTTCGTTTCAGCGCAGACGGCGCGTAGGGGTTAAGATCCCGGGGCGTGCTCGGTTGGCTGCAGCCCCTTCGCCTCCTTAAAGGAAGGGTAGCAGCGAAGGAATGGGAGGAAGGAGTGGTGCTTTTTGCAAATTTCGCTTTCTTACGCGTGGGGAAAGTGTGGAGCTTGGAAAAGTTACTTTTTGGGGGGGGACAGCGGCAGTTCCTAGAACCCCCCCCCCCCAGCATAGCAGTTATGCTGCCTCGGAGGTTGTAAGACCTGTTGTCCCAAAAAGTGGTGCTTCCAGGCTCTGGGAATTTGGACGGTCAAATGGAAACTCCAGTGCTGAATATACCCCGTAGCCACATGTTGAAAGGCAGCGTTGTGCAACGGTTGGAGCGTTGGACTGTGACCCCGGAGGCCAAGGTGGCCTTGGACGCGTCACACCCTCTCAGCCCCAGAAGATCCCGTGATCTCAGGCTTGCCTGAGGGTCACCGTAAGTCCTTGAAGGCACACAATAACAACAATAGCCCCCTATTGCAGGAAGCGGCTGTGGCTAAGCGAAAGGGCTGCTGTTCTGAAATCCACCGTCAGGTGCCCCATGCAACACACTGCTCAGGATGCAAAAACAGAGAAACTCCTGAAATTGTATCAAGGAGCCCCCGCCCCCAACTAGATAGAATGTAGAGGAATTGGACTCTGGGCTGTCTTGAAGGGAACCAAGAAGTTTTTTTATTTTTATTTATTTATCTATATCCTGCCTTTCCATGTGGATCGAGGCGGCGAACAACTTAGAAATAGCATGTATTTCGAAACATTTCTGTACATGCCCCCAACAAGCTGGGTACTCATTTTACCAACCTGCGAAAGGATGGAAGGCTGAGTCAACCTTGGAGCCCGGCAGGATCGAACTCACAACCTTGTGGCTTGCAGGACTGGCATTTAACCACTGCGCCACCACGGCACAGTTCTCTGCACTACCACAGTTACCTCTAAAATTCTCTTCCTTTGTGTGTGTGTGTCTGTGTGTGTTCTTTTCCTTCCCTGACTGTTTGCAACATCATTATCTGTCATTCAGGTTTCCTATACCGTCATTGTTCTGCTTGCACCTTAACATGAGAACAGTGTACTATTCTAATGGAGAGCTCAATCTAAACGACTGTTTTTCACCAATAAAGAACAAAATGACAACAATGTTAAGGTTGTTGTTGTTTTTTAAATCATTATGGCACTTCCTCCCACCCCAACACTGATCAAGCTTGGTCTCCTGCTGGGTGGACATCACCATGGTATGGTATGCCTATAAATCCTGACTCTAGCATCTGCAATGGGCATTATATTTTACAGTGATTGAAAGCCTTCTTCCTGTTGCCTTTAGGGAGAAAATATGAGTGGACAGTATTTGCATTTGCAACTAAATTTTAATTTAACATACACAACCACAGTCACATTTTTCTCTACATAAGGTGATAGGTTTGGGGGAGAAACTATTCTCAACCATAATATCTCTACCCAAATGGAGAATTTAAAAAAATTGAACTCTTATGTTTAACTCTATAAACAGGAAAACCGCATTGCTATCAGTTCATTGCAACAATAAAGTGTTGGTTTTCTCATCTGTCTCTGATGATTAGTTCTTATCTTTACTCCTCGTACCAAAACAAAAGAATATTTCTCAAAGGAACCTAAAAGACTTACTCACATGCAAAGGAGTTGACACTGTTAATCTTTTTCGTATTCACATCTTGAACCTTCTGATGGCCAGTAGAGACATGGGGGAAACACAGGGAAAGCCAACCATGTTGGGAAGACTGATACAGAATCACATAGAACCAACAGTGGCAAAACAAGTGTTATATTAACACTGGAATTCATCTTATGCTGTTTTACACCATTGGTCTGTTTGCTGTCTACCTTGGCTGACCTCGTCTTTCCAGTGTCTCAGGAAAAGATGCCTCTCCATCACTGGTCAGCTTGTCCCCATCCTGATGGCCAAAGCATATTTTTTAAGAGTACCAGGTTGGAGAAGGCTATTGGCTGTGGGTATTCTGAGATCTGAGGTCTTAATAGCAATAGCAATAGCATTTATTTCTATACCGCTTATCAACTGAGTGTTATCTAAGCGGTTTACAATGTATTTTTTTAGCTAATTGCCCCCAACAAGCTGGGTACTCATTTTACCGACCTGCGGAAGGATGGAAGGCTGAGTCAACCTTGGAGCCGGGCAGGATCGAACTCACAACCTTGTGGTTGCAGTGCTGGCATTTAACCACTGCGCCACCAAGGCTCCACCTAATAATACATCTGGAACATACCAGCGTTGGGAGGTGGTTGGCTGAGGGATTCTGGGATTTGTAGTGAAACACAACTGGAGGAGACCAGATTGGGGAACGTTGCTCCAGATCATTTTGAGTCAGACCTTTGGTCCCCTGGGGCCACACTGTGCATTCCACCCTTTCAAGATATCTGCCCAAAATATTTTGCTGCCTGAGCCGGAGCAGCTATTTTGCTTCCTTTCACTACACTCAAAATCTGCTGGCAAAGGCATCAGTCTGTCGCAGCCAAAAGCCTTGCACATGCCTGAAACATCCTGAGAACGAACCACAGCCCCTTTCAAGTAAATACACAATATGGTTCCTCAGTCGTACATGGCTAAAGCCTCCCAATCCTGCCCCAACAGACAGAGGTTTGCAGCGGCTGCAGGGCAGGGGAATCAGGCCAGCCCGGATCTCATGGCTTTGAAAATGCACCCCAGACTAGTCAAGAGCTACGGACCTCATGCACTGCTCTGCCACTTGTTTATGTTTTCAGATAAGTTAGGCCGTTTCCACACAATGCACTGTTATAGTGCTATGATTCCACTTTCAACCTCCTGTGGAATTCTGGGGTTTGTACTTTGCTGAGGCCAAAGAGCTCCCTGGCTGAGAATCCCAAAGGCCCCTCCTTAAACTGCAAACCCCAGGATTCCATTGGATGTTGAAAGCGGAATGATAGCACTATAACAATGTAGTGTGGAAATGGCCTACATCTCTTGCAGCATAAAAAAGAGGAGGAGAGGAGAAGAAAAAAGGAAACGTGGCACTTTTAAGACAAAACCAGTTAGTTGGAAAGGTGCTGCCACGTTGCCTTCTCCCCCTTTCCTTCCTCCTATTTCTGCATGTACAAGTGTGAGATAGGAACAAGGGTACGCGCGGAACCTTTGTGTCGGCAACGGGGTTTCTGGGAGGAAGCTTGAGAAGAGAGCACTCTCCGTCAAAGCCTTGTCCTGCGCCGGGTGGAGCCAGTGTATGTGACGGTACCGGAAGAGGCGTGGCAGAAACCGGAAGCGGCGGCTGCGGGGAAGCGGTGCGCCCGGAGTGAAAATCATGGCGCTGAACGCGGCAGGTGAGTGAGCGGGAATGGGGGCGTAACCATGGCAACGGGGCCCTCTTCTGGCCCGGCGGGGGGCCGGGGGAGATAAGGGAAAAGGGGGTGGGGAGGGCAAGGAGGCCGCGGCGGGCGCTTTTCCCCGCCGTAACCGCGGGCCGGCTCGCCCTCCGCCGCTTCTCCCTCAGGCCACGACGACACGGAGTGGGAGCCGCCGTCCGAGGCGGAGCTGAAGGTGATCCAGGCCCGGCGGGAGCGGCAGGACAAGATCAGCAAGCTGATGGGCGACTACCTGCTCAAGGGCTACCGCATGCTGGGCGACTGCTGCGAGGAGTGCGGGGTAAGGGGGCGGCACCGGGAGAGCGGGGGCCCAGCCGCCGGGGGGCCTCTGAGCACGTGCAGAGCGCCGCGCCTTTTGCTGCTCCTTCTCCCATCTCCAGGAGGGAGGGAGGGAGGGAGGGCTTCTTGGCTTCCTATAAGGTGGGAAGGGTCCGTAAAATGGACGGGCAGCCTCGTCCTAATGATGAGGTTTCTGCTTAGGATAACTTCTGGGTTGGGATGAAATTTATCACTTTTAGCCCCGGTTGGATTAGCACGAGTAGGAGTAATGATGATAATAATGATGACTGATTGATTGATTGATTGATTGATTGCCTGCCTCTCCCCAGGCTCAAAGCAGGGGACAGCATACATTGTTCATACTGTGTTCTCCTCTTAAGCCTTCTTACGCATCAGCATGTTAGGGTCAGCTCTCCACATCCATTTGGGTTAAAGGCACAGGACTCCTGCAAAAGTTTTATTTTATTTTATTTATTTGTATCCCGCCTCTCCATATGGATCGAGGCGGCGAACAACTTACAGATAGCATGTATTTTGAAACAGTTCTATACATGCCCCCAACAAGCTGGGTGCTCATTTTACCGACCTGCGGAAGGATGGAAGGCTGAGTCAACCTTGGAGCCCGGCAGGATCGAACTCACAACCTTGTGGCTTGCAGTGCTGGCTTTTAACCACTGCGCCACAAGTGGGAAAATGGCAAATACCAAAATGTGTGTGTGTGTCTGTGGGAAGGGGGCCGAGGCATGGCGGGGAAATCGGGCACCCAGGGTCCAAACCAGGTCAGGGAAAGGAGAAGGAAAGGGGGTGGGTTGGCATGGCGTGGCCCTGTCCTTTCTCGCCCATCTCCTTCCTTGGCGGTGGGGGGGCATCAGGAGAGGGTTTGTGATGCTGACAAACTGGGTTGTGAGCCATCCTTAGCTGGTGGAGGAGAAGAAAGGACCATAGGCGAGTTTTTAAAAAGGCTGTGTGACCTGGTCTCAGTTGCCAAGAGGAAAGGTTCCCTTGGAAAACAATTAAAATGTCCTGCACATTTGGCAAACATGAGGTTTGGGGGCATGATAGGTTAAATTTTTTTGCTTACTGTAGCTCAGGTTTTCAGTTGTTTCTCTTAGGATCATAGAAATGTAGAGTTGGAAGAGACCCCAGGGGCCATCCAGTCCAACCCCCTGCCATGCAGGAACACCCTCAAAGCACTCCCGACAGATGGCCATCCAGCCTCTGCTTAAAAACCTCCAAGGAAGGAGACTCCACCACACTCCATGGAGGCAACAGATTCCACTGCCGGACAGCCCTGACCGTCAGGAAGTTCTTCCTGAGGTTCAGGTGGAATCTCCTTTCCTGCAGCTGGAATCCATTGCTCCTGGTCCTGGTCTCTGGAACAGCAGAAAACAAGCCCTCTCCTTCCTCTACGTGGCATCCCTTCAAATATTTAAACATGGCTCTCATGTCCCCTCTTAACCTTCTCTTCTGCAGACTAAACATACCCAGCTCTCTAAGTCTATCCCCATAGGGCATGGTTTCCAGGCCTCTCACCTCTTTTCCCCTACCTCGCTGCCTTGTTCTTTTGTAAGCATTATCTTCCATTTTGCAAACTTTGATACTTTCCCTCTCTCTTTCCCTGCAACGTTATCCTCCCAGACCATTTTGCTGCAAGACAGGCAAAAGAAGCTCTACTGTGTTGCTTGCCAAGAACTGAATTCCGACGTTGACAAGGACAATCCGGGTAAGGCTGAGTAGTGAGAGTGCTTGCTGTCATTCCATTGTAATATCTAGCTCCGCACTGATCATTCTTAATTGGATCGGGGGGAGCAAGTGTTCTGGATCGGAGGGGAGAGGACAGATAGTGGAGGACGGGGCTTCCTTCCAGTGAGTTTATCTGCTTATTTCTCCACTGCAGCAGCTGCAGTTTTGGCAGTGATTTGCAAGCCAGGCTCTTTTTTTGAGAACCAAAGTCCTTTTGCAGGGAGACAAGAGCTCTGCTCTGCAGCTTTGGTGTAGTACGGCTATGCCTTAGATGTGTTCCCATGTGTAACAAAGATTTGGTACCAAAGGCAGAAATAACATGGGAAGAATAGAGACCGCTTCTTGCAGCACAAAAAAGGAAGAGCAGTTCTGCACATTTCAGCAAACTTTTGTTCCCCACAAACTGGCAGTATGCACATATCAAATGAAATAATTAGGTCAGAAAAACCCTGAAGAAGCAAGGAAAAACATTTTAAATTTTCTAGAGACCATTTGAGGGTTCCCCCAAAATGATTCAGAGATTTTTTTTAAAACTTTCACCAGTCTGCTGTGTTTCTGCAGCCCTCCTTTACCATCCTCCCAGTGCTGTTCGTGCTAAAATCTTTAGTTATATTCCATCTCTTCCCCAAAACATAACCAGCACTTTGAATTCGGCCTATAATCATGCTGGGAACTTCTCTTTCTAGCCCTGAACCCTCAAGCAGCTCTGTCCCAGGTGCGTGAACGCCAGCTAGCCGCCAACTCCGAGGACAACGCTTCCCCCGGAAATCACTCCGCTCTGCCAACACCTCGACACGTCCCCCGCCCGGAGCACTGTGAAGGAGCAGCCTCGGGACTCCGTGTCTCTGCCCCTGTGCCGGCACTTCCGGTGCCTGTCGTGGCGCCCGCCTGCCCGCTGCCCGCCAGTGCCCTGAGCATGGCAGAGGAGGCAATTCTGCAGAAGATCTCCTGGGCAGGCCACGAGCTCCAGCACTGCACTTCCATCGAGATGAGCATCCAGCTCTGTTCACTTATCCGTTCCTGCACAGAATCTCTCAAGGGCCTCAAAGAGCTGCAGCAGTGAGCAGCCGGCCCTGACCTTTGGGGCGTGGTGCCAGGCCACGGAGGGGGAAAACTATGCCTGCAGCCCAAGGTATATGTGCCCCATTAGAGGCTAAGGTCCAAGCCTTTCAAACAAGACTGTGCTCTTTCTTCTGATTAAAATGTGTGCTTGTTGTTTCACTCTAATCGTCTTGAGGTTTGCAGAATGTTACTGGGGGTTTGCACTGCTGGGGTGTCTCTTACCTTGGGGAAAAGAAGGAATTGTCACTAAGTTAGACTTGCAGCTGCCCACAGCCAGCTGACACAACTTGTGGCCTACCATGAGCTTTGTGCTTGCCTGAGGTTTTGAAACTGGGCTTGTCACAAAGGATGAGCCGCGTTTAGCTGTGTGTGGACTTCCCCCTCTGTGCTGGTTGGGGGATCTTGAGAGTTGTAAGCCAAAGTCCTGGGTGCTGTGTTGGGGAAAGCTGGTTTAGTAAATCACGAGCTGAATCGGCTGCAAGCATGTGAGATTTTTCTCTATTTTGGATCTTGTCGGCTTAGCCTTCTTCCTTCTGAATGTCTTGCCCTGTGGCTGGGTGATCTGAGTAGCTGAAAATGTCGTCCCCTGTGCCCTGCAGCGCTCAAGTTTTGTGAATCCTACTTTCAGCTAACACACACTCACAATTAGTATTAGTAGTATTACTTCTGAAAGTATATGTCTGGTATATATAGTTGCAGAAGTAATACTGGTGGGGTTCCAGTGACTTCAAAAGCATAAAAATGGGAGTTTCAGTATTTCTTCCAAATTTGTGTTTATAAAACATTAAAAAAAAAAAAGAGGCTTTGAGCTAACCGGACTTTTGGATCATCTTATTCTCACCTCCACATCCCACCTGCCTTTTGAAAAGAAGACCACAAGCTGAGAAACATTCTGGGTTGAGTTTGGCTATGAAGAGGAATACCAGCTTCCAGTATCTCAAGGGCTATTATAATTTCTTTTTCTTTTCCCGTCTTTGCGAAGCATTGAGCCAAGGGTCTGGCCTTCACATTAGAATGGTTGTTTGTATACACGTACTAGACGCAATGCCATTGTTCAGTTCAATAGAGAGCCTGGGGGAAAAATGGCAGAAAGTCAACTTGGGAATGACAGTCTAGCCTCTATCTGGTGTTTTAATGACTCGTTATATCAGTCATGGACAGTATTTTGGGATGACGCTGTTTGTAGTCCAAGACACGGCCACCTCAGTTGCTCATTCCTGGACTGAAGTCCAAAGCATATACCGTACACATCAGGATGGAAATTTGGCATCCCTATGGACTGTAACTCCCATCAGCCCCAGCCAATGCAGACAATGATAAGAAATGCTGGGAGTTGTAGTTCAGTGATATCTGGAGGGCCAGATAAGTCCTAGCTGTAGACCAAGATATGGCTTGGGCTGTGTATCATAGAATCATACAGCTGGAAGAAACCCCCAAGGGCCATCCAGTCCAACCCCCTGCCGTGCAGAAATACACCTTCAGAGCATTCCCACAGAAAATGCTGGGTAAAACCACGAGTTGGAGCCACTTTGATTTTTAGCTAATTTGACATGTCCAAAAAGCTTTTCTGTTCCTATACTGGAAGGTGGGGGGGGTAGAATTCATCCAAAAAAGTAACTTCCTAGTCCAAGGATGGTTGTGTCCTGGCCAGTTGTTTTTCCCCAATTTCTTCTAAAAAAAAACAACTAGCCGTGACCTTCACCACATCCCAGCAAAGTGGATCCCAGGGATGAATTTGCTCTCCCTGGCTAGTGGCCTAGGAAGTCTCACCCCTGTTTTGATGGACTGCCAGTCTCATCATCCCCTGCCACCAGGCACAGCTCCTAGTCTGCAGATTCCACAAAAGGAGAAAGCGGAAGAGGAAGAAAATGGGACATGTTGAAAAGCAGCCAAAAAAGGGAGAGAAGGCAAAGGATTAACCAGGATGGGACCGAATGGGGACCGAGAAAGGAGTAGGACAAGCATCCCTCTAAAATAGGGGGGCTGCTTCCAGTTATCTTCGTCCCCCCCCCAAAAAAAAGAGGATTTCCGGACCCCTGTGGTTACTGGAAAGCCAAGCGCTTTCCACCTCCCCAGATCCCCATCATCTTCTTTGGGTAGGTCCTGGGCACCCTCTCCTTGGCTTGTCTCTCCAAATGGATAACGTGCGGGGTCTAAAAATAGAGGCGTCCCCCTTTCCGGGAGGCCCCTCCCCGTCTTCCCCGGGGAGGGCGAGGGCGAGGACGGCGGCGGCGGCGTCGCCCCTTTAAGCCGGCCGCGGGTGTGGCCACCGAGGCGCACCAGCCGGGCGAACAAAGGCGAGGAGGGGGCGCCCGGCGGCTGCCGATCCCGGCCGATCCCTCCCCGGGGACGCGTCGAGCGAGCCGGCCGGAGATCGGTCTCCCTCACCGGCTCGGCCAGGCGCCTCTGCGGGCAGGGCCTCGGGGAAAAAGCCGCCGCCCGGCCCCGGCGAGGCGGCCACCCCGCTCCATCCTTGCGCGCAGGAGAAGGCGGCCCATGGAGCCAGCCCAGCGGGCCCCGGAGGGCGAAAGGCCGGCGATGGAGGAGGAGGAAGAGGAGGAGGGAGAAGGGACGGCGGTCCTCAGGCTCGCTCGCTTGCCCAGCTAGGGCGGATACCCCCTGGTAAGGGAGGACGGTGGCGAGAGTACCTCTGAGCATAGCCAGAGTGCCTTTCTTCTTTTTCCCTCGACAGGCGGAGGAGCGACGGCCTGGGCTTTGGATCCCCCTTTGCCAAAAAAAGGGGTTGCCATTGGCTTTTCTTTCCTGGCCAGGGGGAGTTTTGGGGTGCCGTCGATGCGCCCCCTTGGACCGGTCCTTGGCATCCTCTCCATCCCTGCCAGGTGAGGCTGGAGGAGGAGAAAGGAAGGAAGACCGAGGGACCGCGGCAACCAAGGGAGATCCGGGGCTGCTGTTGTCCTCCTCCGTCCCCCTTTCCTTTCCTCCGTCCTTCCCCCCCCCCGGGGAGACCATGACCTGCCTCCAGGCCTCCCAGGACAGCCTGGCCGGCCACGTGTGCGCCATCGAGGGCCTGCCTCCGCTCCCCAAGGGGCTCAGCGGCATCCTCAACTCCAGCGGCGGGTCCTGGCGGGAGATCGAGAAGGTCTACTCCAAGAAGACGCGCATCCAGGACGACCTCTGCAAGTCCCAGCAAAGCGCCGCCGCCGCCTCTTCCTCCTCCTCCTCCGCCGCCGCCTCTTCTGCCTCGGAGAAGCTGCTGCTCCGGAGCAAGCCGGCCAACCTCGACTCGGCCCTGGCTCTGCTCCGGAAAGAGATGGTGAGACCTTTGCGCGGCTGCCCTCCTCTCTCCAACCGCCCTCCCCTCCCATCACCGGGGTTGCCCCTCTGAGTCCATCAGCAGCTGCCTTGTGGCTTCTTATAGGGAAATTGGGATGCAGTGGCCAGTGTGACTCTGTAACCCCGCGGTCTTTGTTCCTGGGAACTTTCCCTTTCCCATTAAAAAGTGTCTTCAACTTCTGACCAAAGGCTAGCAAGGAGAAGGGCCAATTCTAGCCTCCCCACGCTGCCTATGGGAAGACTGTGACCTGTGTGACTCCGCAAGTCTGCTGTCTTTGTTAATGGGGAACTTTTCCTTTCCCATTAAAATAGTCTTCACCTTCTGCACAAAGGCTAGCAAGGAGAAAGGCCAGTTCTAGCCTCCCTATGCTGCCTATGGGAAGACTGTGACCTGTGTGACTCTGCAAGCCTGCTGTCTTTGTTAATGGGGAGCTTTCCTTTTCCCAGAAAAAAGTGTTTCCACCTCCTGACCAAAGGCTAGCAAAGAGAAGGGCCAATTCGAGCCTCCCTACACTGCCTATGGGGAAACTGTGATGCAGAGACCTGTGTGACTCCACAAGTCTGCTCTCTTTGTTAATGGGGAGCTTTCCCTTTCCCATAAAAAAGTGTTTCCATCTCCTGACCAAAGGCTAGCAAGGAGAAGGACCAGTTCTAGCCTCCCCACGCTGCCTATGGGGAAACTGTGATGCAGAGACCTGTGTGACTCCACAAGTCTGCTATTTTTGTTAATGGGGAGCTTTCCCTTTCCCATGAAAAAAATGTCTCCACCTCCTGGCCAAAGACTAGCAAAGAGAAGGGCCAATTCTAGCCTCCCTATGCTGCCTATGGCAGGGACTGTGACCTGTGTGACTCTGCAAGTCTGCTGTCTTTGTTAATGGGGAGCTTTCCCTTTCCCATTAAAATAGTCTTCACCTTCTGCACAAAGGCTAGCAAAGAGAAGGGCCAGTTCTAGCCTCCCTATGCTGCCTATGGGAGGACTGTGACCTGTGTGACTCTGCAAGTCTGCCGTCTTTGTTAATGGGGAGCTTTCCCTTTCCCATAAAAAAGTGTTTCCACCTCCTGACCAAAGGCTAGCAAGGAGAAGGGCCAATTCTAGCCCTCGCTAGGGAGAGAGGGAGTTGCAAAGTCAAGAGAGCAGCCACTGAAAAGGCCCTCTCTGGTTTTTATTGTGGAATACAGTAAATTAGTCCCGGAGATGAGTGGCTTTTAAAATTATGTGACCTATTAACCGAGGAATATATATACTGAGAAGTGGAGGAAGAGTGCCAGTTATATAGCATTGGATGCAGAATTTGGCAAGTGTCTAGTCCTCATTGTTTGCAAAGATGCGCCTACATGTGCCCATAGGGAGTTCCTGGTTCTACAGTGCGGTCACCCCATTTAGGGACTGGACGAGGATTTGATTTTGGCTGTAACCAGCCTTACTTTAATCAAGACACCATGCCAACTTTCTACAACTAAGAGTTATTCAGAAATCTATTTATTTTCATAGTGGAAGCGGATTAAACATCAGTAAGGCCCTTCCCTAACCTGCAAACCCCAGGATTCCATAGGATGTTGAAAGTGGAATAATAGCACTATCACAGCCTAGTGCGGAAATGGCCTCAGCCTGATTGCTTCAAGGTGAGCCAGTAAATTTCATGTCTCAGTAGGGATTTGAATCTAGATTTCCCAAGTCCCAGTCCAGTTCTCTAACCATTACACAGTAATAGCCTTGTGGAAATAGCATAGTACCAATTCTTTGGTGTGTTGTCTTCAGTTTAATACAACCAGGATCAAGAAAATTTTGTCTCATCAACTGCTTGCCCCAGATTGATGGATCCTTAGAGGCTTTGTTACCTTGCCGTCTGAACAAAATATTCTTCTAACATGTGGGAAATTTTCAATTAAAATGGCTACTTAGGAAATTAGAAGACGCTTATGCTATTAGAATTGTTGGAAGTAAGCTGAAGTTGCACAATTTAATATAATTCACGGTGGTCTTCTGCAAAAGATTTGGGGGGGGGTTACTAACTGACTCTTAAATATGCTTATTTCTGTTATTTCCTCTTGCTGTGTTTCATTCCTTTGCCCTGAAGGCCTCTTTTATGGTAACTGCTAGTTTTTAAGTAACTTGACATATAGCACAATTAGTTAAAATACACTAAAGCAATGGGTGGAAGCACAGGATTTCATTTGGAATGGTCTGGGAAATATGGACCCCTCAGATGTTGTTGGATTGCAGCGCCCATCCTCTGTAGCCCTAGGATGATAGGAGATGCAATCCAACAATATCTGGAGGGCCATTGATTGCCTACATTGATCAGGAGGTGAGGGATGGACTCTCAAAGGAATTTATTTTTCTTTTAGCTGCGTGTGTGTGTAGGTAGGTATTTGCTTGTGTTTGTGTTAAAGTGGGACAAACAGTGACTGGTCTTGCGAGAACAAACCCAGCAATGACCCACTTGTAAATGATGATCCGTGATTTGTAAATATATTTGCAAATATAGATAGAGGGCCCTTGTCTCTTCCAGCTCTTAAGATTCCAACTCTTAAGATTCTGTGATTGTACTTCAAGCCAGACCTATGCAGTCGGCTGTCCACACTAGTTGTGAGGATTGGGGTGCAGGACCCTTGCGAAAGTGGGGAAATCATAAATATCCAAATGTGTGTGTGTTTGTGTCTGTGGGAAGAGGGCTGAGGTGTGGTGGGGAGAGGGAGAGAGCCCAGCATCCAAACTAGGTCAGAAAAAGGAGATGGAAAGGGGTGGGTTGGCGTGTTGGCCCTATACTGCCCCTCTTCCACCCATCTTCTTTCTTGGGGGTGTCGGGGGCACCGGGAGAGGGTTTGTGATGCTGAGAAATGGGGTACAAACCATCCTGATCTGGCCAGGCAGTGGCTGGCGGACAAGGAGGAGAACCAGAGGTGGATTTTTAAAGGGCTGCATGGCTTGATCAGAGCTGCCGAGAGGGAAGTTTCCCCCAGAAAAGGAGCACCTCAAGTGGGAGGGTTGGAGAAATTTGCAAATAATCTGTGAAAGCCGAACCAACAAATGTGGAGGGCCGACTATATGGCCTTTCACAACCTTTATAGAATCATAGAATCATAGAAATGTAGAGTTGGAAGAGACCCCAGGGGCCATCCAGTCCAACCCCCTGCCATGCAGGAACACCCTCAAAGCACTCCCTTGGACAGATGGCCCTCCAGCCTCTGCTTAAAAACCTCCAAGGAAGGAGACTCCACCACACGCCATGGAGGCAGCAGATTCCACGGCTGGACAGCCCTGACTGTCAGGAAGTTCTTCCTGAGGTTCAGGTGGAATCTCCTTTCCTGCAGCTTGAATCCATTGCTCCTTGTCCTGGTCTCTGGAGCAGCAGAAAACAAGCCTTCTCCTTCTACTACATGGCATCCCTTCAAATATTTAAACATGGCTCTCATGTCCCCTCTTAGCCTTCTCTTCTCTTATACCCTGTAAGAACCCTTGAAATAATGTTCAGGTCTCAGGGAACCCCTGCATCAAAATCTACCTGTCTCTCTCTCTCTCAAAAGCTCAAAAAAAACTTTATTTTTAAGGCTTGTGATAGAATCTCTAGCAATGCCTAGGGTTCCAGGGAACGGTGGTTTAGAAACCCTGGATTAGATATTCCAGATGCTAACAAGGAGAAAGCACTGGTGTATTTCTTCCACTAGAGGACGGCGGAGAGACATGCGAGGGCTCTCCAAACCCGCCACTGGAACAACAAACCCAGTTTAGGTTTGCAAAAACCAGATTAACATCAAGGATGCTAACAGCCTTATTTTAGAAGGGAAGTGGAGCCCTTCAGCTGCAGCAATGGCTTGGTTTATTTAAAGGCTCTTTGTTCTGTACTTTCAGTTTTGTTTCTGGTTTATGGCAACCCCTACGGCAAACCTATCACGGGGTTTTCTTGGCAAGATATTTCAAAGGGAGGTTGCCTTCCTCTGAGGCTGAGAGAGCGTGACCTGTCCAAGATCTCGGTGGGTTTGCATGTGAGCAGGGATCCAAATCCTGGTCGCCGGAGCCCAGCACTTAAACCACTAAATCATGCCGGCTCTGTAAGGAACAGAAGCGCCTTCATTTATTTAAAACAGGAGTGGGAAAGTTCCATTTATAGCCCTTATAACTCCCTTTTTGGGGGCCCCAAGACCAACCTGAGCCCAATAATCCCAGTTTTTTTAGTTATTTTCAGCAAAGAAGTCAGAATCAAAAAATCAACCCAGCAATAAAAATGGCAAATCAAAATCAAAATCAACCCAGCAATAAAAATCAAAATATCAACCCAGCAATAAAAATGGCAAATCAAAATCAAAATCAACCCAGCAATAAAAATCAAAAAATCAACCCAGCAATAAAAATGGCAAATGTTTAAAAATCCTTTTTTTAAAAAAAGTACTTAAAATGCATTCATTGCTGGCGTTTGAAAAGCGTGGTGGGTGTCCTGCAAATCCAGCCCGATGTAGTACTATCCCTGCAGGCAAAAACTGGCTCGTTTCAAATGTTCGTTCTTGGAATCTTTCTGGATAAAAAGGCATTAATCGAGTCAATAAAACTTGTGATCTCTCAATGAAAGTTTTATATCATTCCTGCGGTTCTCCGCCCAGCCTTAAAGGATGCATTGTGCCTAACCACTGCGCTGTACTGCCTCCGCATGGCCGCTGAACTTCTTTCTCTTTTGGCCCTACAGGTGGGTCTCCGGCAGCTGGACATGTCGCTCCTGTGCCAGCTTTGGTCCTTGTACGAGTCCATCCAGGAGTACAAGGGCCTCTTCCAAGACATGTCCTCTTCGCTCCACTCCGAAGGGAGCCTGGCGGCCGAAAACGGCTTCTCGGACGAAGAGGAGGACTTCGAGGTGGACCCGATGAGCCCCGACGGCCACAAGGAGAGCGCCTTGGGCCAGCGTCTCCGCTTGATGCAGCCGCAAAACTCCCGGGATCAGTGGCTGAAAGATTCCTTCCACATCACCATCTGAGGCGGTCTCGTGCCACGGAAATTTCCTTCCACGCCTCGCGATGCGGGAAGGAAAGTTCTTGGAAGGGGGAGCAAAAAAAGATTGGCCCTTTTTTTCGGGGTGAAGGGAGGGAAACGTGAAACCAACGGACATACGTAGTGGACCTCTGGTTTCATAATGCTGGACTGGACTTCTGAAGAGTTCCTTTTAGAGGCAGGATTTTTGCACTTAGAAAACAAGAGCGCTCTGAATGCTCAGGAAAGGGGCTTGTTGGTGGACTGCAACTCCCAGGGAGTTGCAGTCCACCAACAAGTCCCTTTCCCAATCTCTGAGATGTTTACCACGCAGCGTGCTGG
>CAOLHI010005961.1:0-47665 GCA_948474755.1 Ctenosaura bakeri | reverse complement strand
CCTCCTCACTAGCTGCCCCTGGAATCCAGGAAGCGAGATGGCCACACCTCTTCCTTCTGCAGCACAGCCAGGTACTGTCCCAGGCTGTATTGGGGCAGGAAGGATGGACAGGAAAGGAAGTGAGGTGAGAAGTTCAAGAAAGGGAGGCAAGGAATAAGTGGGAGGAGAGAGAAGGATGGAGGAGAGAGAGACAAAGATAGAATTGGAGATGGGGCTGGAAGGATGAGAGGCGGATATGGTGAGAGGGTATTAGGAGAGAGGAGGAGGAACAGATAAGGAAGATGCAACTAGGGAGAAGTAGGACTGTAAAGGAGTGCAAACAGAGTTGAAAGGGAACTTGGAGGGTGGGATATAACAGGGGAAGGAAGGACGGAAAGAGACAGGGAGGAAAGGAAGGGGGACTGAGAGAGAGCCAGCAACAGCTGGGCAATGAGGGAGATGAAAGCGTGGAAGTTAATCCAAGAGACATGGAAGACATTGGAAAGGATGTAGTTCGCAAAGGGAGATACAAGAGGGAAACTTTTCGGGTTCCCAAGGGTTAAGGCTAAGAGAAGGAGGTCTCATAGAAGGATCTTGGTGGACCTGAGAGAGGGAATGAGAAATCTGAGTGGGGAAGAATGGGGAAGGAGTAAAGTCTCAGTGACCAAATTAGAAGCCAGGAGAAAGAGTTATTGAAAGAAGCCACAGGACTCTGCAGCTAGAAGAGTTATGTAAGTGGTTTTGAGCCTCAAGTCAGTTCAAAGAAATGGCATTGGCCAGGACTTTGTTTCATTTGCTATTGGATTTTTTCCCCCCTTTTGTATAATGGTTTGTTGGCAGAATATGCCCTTTTTTTCTCCTTTATGTTGAACAAGCAATGCACTAGAAATAAAGAGTGGTGACCCATTGGATTCCCAAGGCAGGGCTGGCCCCAACACTCTGCTGGGTGTGAGGCAGAACTACATTGGCTGAAACATAGTGTACTAAGCTTACTAAACAACTGATTTCACTTTATCCCTTTATCTCTTGATAAATATATCTGTTAATATATCACTGCTTTTCTGTATAGTCTCCATCTGAAAGTATAAGGACATTTATGTGAGAATACCAGTTGTTATGATTTAAGATATTCATTATGCAAAGCTTTATAAGACTGCTCATCATTGCCCAAGATGTCTGTCCAGATTCAAAAGCAAAACCACAGGGATTGTTAACATTAACATGCATTCAAAATCTCTTGTAGCATTTGTTTCTTTTTGCGCTTGTCTTTATGTCATATTTACTAACTAGGTTGATAAATAAGAGGTTTTCAAAAGAATGCAGGATGTTCTCAGGATGTGTTTAATATAAATCTGAATTTTCAATAAACAATATATAATAGTCTGTCTATGCTCCATTCCAGCTAATGAATGTTCCTGAATCAAAAATGGCCAAAGAAAGAGCACTTCAGCAAAAATCAGAAGGAAAATATATGACAAAATGGAACTCTTTGCCATCTACTTAGGTTGTACTGAAGAGAAATAATGTTAAAGAAGTGGAAAAAGAAGGAAAATTGTTGGCATAGGTTAGCCATTAAATTCATTTGACAGATAACACACATTTGCTGATGTCACATTTCAGTATTGTCAGCATCATTCATACTACAGATAATATTGGTGTTCTTAGTACTGATTCACAGCATGTACCAACAAGAAAAACATGACTCAAACTGCAGATAAATGCAACAATGAATGCAACCTAAGCTGCTTTCCTACATGACAATTAGGAATAGAAATCATTTTCCTGCATTGATTTGTTTTTCTCTTCAGACAAGGTTCCTTGATCTCAAGAAATGTTGCTGTGTAGAATAAGAGCAGCCTTTGTGAAATCCCTCTCCTTTGCCATTTGTGTGAAAATGCACATGGTTTTTCTGTGTAAAAACAAAAACGTTTTTTTCATAGAAAATGTGCTTCCTGTACAGCAACAGCATATTTTAGACAGGAAATATGTGTTCTACACAGAAAAAAAAAATGCATACTGCTATGTAAAATACTTCCCTGAAAGGCTTTCTGAAGCATGAAGAGAGTTGACTGTGCATTTATTTATTTATTTATTTATTTTTGTGGAGAGCAAGAAATACCTAGAGAATTATTCATTCCTGCTTTTGAAGGTGAGGAATATGAAAATTTACAACCCTAATAATAATTAATATTCATTTCTAGTTGCATATTCAGAATCTCTATGAATGAAGATGAATATGGAGGGAATTAATGTTCAATTGTAGCTCTGTTTATTTTACAGACTTGTTTTTACTGTCATTGAATAAGGTCTGAACCTTATATTGTTGCTCATGTTGTTTCCAAGTGCTCATGCAAATGTGTGTAAAGTTACCAGGCAGTACCCCAATATAGTAGATATCTTACACATCTTTGGAAAGCAGTCTACCTAAATGCTATGTTTGCTACCAATGACTATTTTTACAGACAGAACTGTTTTCAAGGAGAAAGTACTGTTTCGTGTGGCCTTTTTTCTTAGGTCCTTCTTATTCATTCTTCTCTTGATTATTCCATGTGATAGTGCTGCTCTTTACGTAGTTTTTTTTAATATCCATAAGTTCCCTCTTCCTATTGTTTCTCCCTTCAATGTGGGAATGTATGAAATATCTTTCTGCTGAGTATCAAAATAATATACTGTCCAATTTTACAAATTTGGAAGAGACAGTTACAATTAATCTTTTTATCCCAGTTTTTAAGCTGGTTTAAATGTCCCAGTTTCTCTCTACTTTTCCAATTTGTTCCCTTTTGTCTCCAGCTTGCTCAAAGTATAAAAGTAGTTTGTACTCAGTGAATTCAGCAAGGGGGAGAAAAGAAAAGGCAGAATCATTCATTTCCCAGCAAGCTCAGGCAAAAGCAAAATGCTCTTTCCTTGCCTGCACATCCTTCTTCATTAATAACTTGTGCCATCTTGAACACAGTCTGATATTACTTGGCCACATGTGGCCCAGTTCTCATCTGTGAAATATTGAAGGTATGGGATACCCTGAGATTTTTATTGGTTTTACTCTTCTTTTGGCCCAGCTTTGGAAATAGCAGCTGACCTGGTTGGGCCGTGGAACTGCTGTGAGATCTCTATACCTCAGTGAGTCCACTTTCTCACCATTGTCAGCAGCCACTATTGCTCTCTTTGTGACTGCAAACTATTTCATTTCACTTCATTTCATTTCATTGAGCATGGGCAAGTAAGCAAGGACATTTTGCCATCCATTTCTCTTCTCTTCTCTTCTCTTCTCTTCTCAGAGAAGATCAAAGTAAGAAGAAAGTTAACAAATAGGTTGTAGTCAAGAAAATTATGAACAAATCTAGAGTTTTCTTGTCTGTTGGGTGGTGGACCCTTAGATGCTCAATCACATCTAGCTTTGCTACTAAAGCTGCAGAGTGGTGTCAAACATGAGCCCTCCTTTAAGCTATAGTCAACACCATATGCTGAGATGGACATCTGCAATGGAGAGATTTTGGTATCTGCGTAGGTTCCCTAAGCAGTTAAGAACCCTGGAAAACCAAGGGTCTAAATCAAGTGGGTAGCTGACATGTATTTGAAAGGATGTCTTTTGTGGAAAGACACTCCCAACAGATAAGGTATGGTAGAGATGTCAATGGGGGAAGGAAAGCTACAATATAATCCTATTTCTCTCTATTTACATGCTCATTTTCCCCAAAACAGAACACAGATGCCATGACTATAATAAATTCTTGCAAATACTTGGTTAATTTATTTGTTTGGCATAGAAAAGTACATCTGAGTTCCTTTAGCGAGGACAGCATCAGCTTCAATGGAAAAAAAATTGCTAAGATAATATTAGCTGTCAGGCCCAAAATATGAAGATAGATACAGCTAACATTGAGGATTGCTTAAGGACTTCATCTGTTTGCACCTCTCAGATAGTAGAAAGTTATCCTTTGGTCTTTTCACTTCTCCAGATGTAGTTCTTAGCTTGAAACTTCTACCAAAATGTGCATAAAATGTCTGTTCTAGTTTTACAGCTTCCAACAAATTGCATCTTTTAGCACAAAATGTATGCAAAATATATATGGGCACATTTTGGGGAAAAAAAGTTTAGAATCTTGCAGATTCGTGTGTTTTAAAAGAAAGGTTTACAAACTGATGCCAAAATGGAACAGGACAGACAGGTGAATAAATAAATGGAAATGAATAAAATGAAAATAAAGCTGCCTGAAAATACTGTCAAGGTATTTAGAATGTAAGTGTGGTGTGTCCAAGAAGGTTTTTCTAGTGGATGAGAAGACAAAGTAATGTGACCTTGGCAGTGCAGCTACAAGGTTTGTCATGGCTAGCCTGCCTTGTAAGGTCTTGTCTCATGAGTTAGCATCCAGCATGAGGAGAATATGTGCTGTGGATGCATTGGATCACTTGATGTATACCAGGATGTGGTTAAGCTCTTACAAGGCTTAGGCTTGGCTTTGTAATTTGCCTCAGGTACTTTTTGGTACTGCCTTTGGCCATACTCTGTGTCTGTTTTCAATACTATTTTGTACCCACTGTTTTGCTTCTAGGCATGCTGCCAGAAGCCCTAATGCTTATCTTATGCTCTCTAAGTCTTGACACAATGAATCTGCATGGCTAGTTTTCCCAGTCTGGAGCAACTGGTAGTGGTTGGGCACTGCTTCCAATTTTCTGCACTTTGCACATGCTCTGAGGTGTATACCTTGCACCCTGACAAATACTCTGATTCATCCATTCTTAGAAGCAGTGTTCTTGTAAGTCTTCTTGCAGGTTGTATTGTTCTCCACAATCTCTTCCCTGGAAGTTCAATAGCAGCATGTCTCAAGGCTTGCTCTACTGTAAGGAAGAATAAAAAACATCCTCAGGTGACAGATGCTGGGTAGTCTTCCAGCCATTCCTCCTGAACCTGATGGCCTCATTTGTGGCGGAAGTCCTTATCTCATTTCCTTGATGAAATAAAATTCAGTTTCCATACCAATTTGTTTCTTAGATAGAATTGAAGAAAATGTCTTTCCTTCATGGAGCAAAATGGCTTCGGCTCGCCTTGAATAGTATCATTCCATAAAGGGACTTATTGAAACAATTTGAACTATTAGGTTGCTGCTAGGAGACTGATCACCATATGTCATACTATAACTTTGTTTGAAAAAATAAATAAAGCCATGGTCACTGCCCACAAATAACTAAAAATGTTTAACACCCCCCCCCCAAATGTTTAACATATACAGGAATGTGACTGCAAGTTTTGTTGCTCTTGTTGTTGAACCAGATGAATCATAATGGTGGAAGATCAACAGTATTGTCCTCACTAAGCTTTACCTTTAGTTACCTTTTAAGTGTTAAATTGAAGCTGTAGTTTGGTATCTATGTGCATGTAATGTGTATTAGACCTGAATTCATAAGAAGGCATAGGTTAATAATCCTGGACTATTGGTGTAACTTGAGATAAGGGTATTTTAACACAGCACAAAAGATATGTTGTTAGGTTTGTTTTTTTACATATATTATGAAAGTTTTCACACATTTCTGACATGCATCCATAATGCTGACATATAATGTCTAAACAAACATTATTTACAAGTGAGGAAAATAAAATAAAATGCAAATGAAATGCAAATACAAGTAAAACAGAAAAATCTGTTTATATTTTGAAAGTCCTTGTACCAGGAAAGATCATAGAACTTATGTTTGTTTCTTTGTTCACTTGTTCCCACAGTTATGACGAACAAAACTAGCAGATTATCAATGATATATGAAAGCAGTTGGAGTAGTTGGCTTATTAACTGGCACTTCATATATTATACCTGTTTCATAGTCTACACTCGTTGCCAACTGATTTTGGATTGAACATAAAGGACTTCCTTTTGACCCCATATACCTCACATGACTTAGGTTTTGGCAAGTTTTCAAAATGTCACTCATTCTATTATACTGTGCTAGATGAAGCTATTGAAAATGTTAAAATGCCTGCTCTCCTTCCAGTTCATATCTGCAACTGGAATAAGAATTTTTTTTATTGATGGAATTCTAGTCATTAAAAAGAATTTTGTCCTTGAGAAAAAGGAAATCAACATACTTGATGTTATAGTTTTTATAGAGAAAGAGGACACCATTCCTTTTTACTACACTAAGCATAGAAATTTAGATACACTATACTAAAGGCATCTCAAAAGCTAAATCTTTGTCTTATTGTCATGGTTACCTAAATTGTTGATTTGTAGGCAATCAATAAATGTCACACATCATTTCACTATTTGGGCTGGCCTGTTTTTTGAGTGTAAAGAAAAACATTGGTCAAATTGTATTAAGCTCTATTCCTGAAACATCAACCAAACTTCAGTAAGCCATTGTATTGCTATTTGTGCTTTCTGAACAACAGAGGAGAAAAACAGTGCCACTCATAAGGCAGCAGCAGAAATTAACATTCACTGTAATGTAAAATGTTTTAGTACAATATTAACATTTATTATGATAAGCCAGATGCTCTATTACAAAGAAGATGCACCAACTGGACATAGAGCAGACATTGTAAAGGAATACAATATAAAAACTGTAAAGTACAAATAAAACAAAAATACAAAACAGTGCAGATGATGATAGAATCATAGAATCATAGAAATTCAGAGTTGGAAGAGACCACACAGGCCATCCAGTCCAACCCCCTGCCATGCAGGAACACCGTCAAATCAATCCCGACAGATGGCTATCAAGCCTCTGCTTAAAAACCTCCAAGGAAGGAGACTCCACTACACTCCGAGGCAGCAGATTCCACTGCCGGACAGCCCTGACTGTCAGGAAGTTCTTCCTGAGGTTCAGGTGGAATCTCCTTTCCTGCAGCTTGAATCCATTGCTCCTTGTTCTGGTCTCTGGAGCAGCAGAAAACAAGTCCCCTCCTTCCTCTACGTGGCATCCCTTCAAATATTTAAACATGGCTATCATGTCCCCTCTTAACCTCCTCTTCTGCAGACTAAACATACCCAGCTCTCTAAGTCTATCCTCATAGGGCTTGGCTTCCAGACCTCTCACCATTTTGGTCGCCCTCCTCTGGACTTGCTCCTGCTTGTCAATATCCTTCTTGAATTGGGGTGCCCAGAACTGGACACAGTATTCAAGATGGGGTCTAACCAAAGCAGAGTAGAGTGGTACCAGTACCTCCCTCGATCTAGACACCATACTCCTATTGATGCAGCCGAGAATTCCATTGGCTTTCTTGGCTGCCACATCACACTGCTGACTCATGTTCAGCTTGTGGTCTATGAAGACTCCTAGATCCCTTTCACACGTACTGCTATCCAGCCACGTGTCCCCCATCCTATATTTGTGGATTCCATTATTTCTGCCTAAGTGTAGGACCTTACATTTCTCTCTGTTGAATTTCATTTTGTTCGCCCTGGCCCAGCTCTCCAATCTATCCAGGTCATTTTGAATTTTGATCCTCCCCTCTGGCGTGATGATGACGATGACGACGATGACGATGATGATGATGATTTGGCATTCTGTATTGCAGTTAGAAATGCATTATTATCACTATCATGGCACTATCACCACAATAGTGAATGCCCTCCCAAATCTACTTTACCAGGCATCATTCATGTCAGACAAAGGAGGTCTGTTATACATGCCCCTCCCATCAGCAAGTTAGCCTGTGGCAATCAGAAGCAGGATCCCTGTTACAAATCCTTATCTCAGCCTTAATTCACCTGATGCAGCTGATGCCTGGTAAAGTAGGTGGGGGTGGGCCAGGAAACAGTACTTACATGTAAGTAACTAAATGTACAATGTAAAATATGGGTCATTATTACTAATCATCATGATTTGTTTATAGTCCACCTTTTCTCCTACCCTGGGACTCAAGGTGGCTTTCCAAAATACAAATATACAATTTGTATATATGAATATACAAAAATACAGGAGATACTAGATAAGCTAGAAACATTACTTAAAATGAACAAAAGTTAGAATGCGCTAAAGCTGTGAATAAAATTAGAAGGATGTTCAAACCTACCCATAAAAAGAAAGAAAAATAACTAATACACGAAATCAGTCAGTTTCCAAAGACCAGTTGAAATAATAATTTTAAAAAGTTATTAGCTCTAACAAGAAAGATGAGAAGGAAGGATCCAGCCTATCCTCTCTAGGAAAGGAGTTGTAGAACATAGCACAATACAGACACAATGCAGTACAGAGAAAAGGAAAAAAAGATCAACACAAGTGGGCATTCTGGTTAATGATGGACTACTTTAATGTCTTCATCAGGTATTTTCCAAGCAGCATTTTTCTTCAATCCTTAAGTGCCATCCTGCACAAACCATTAAAAATATAGACATAACGTATGTGCAAGCTCTGAGTCACAAACCAAAATCCTTCAGCCCAAGGAGATAAAAAACAATAATTAACTATCAATTCTGTGCATGGCTTCTATATATTGTATTGCCTGTCTTATGTAATCATTGTTATATATGCCTTTTATGTACTAGTTATTTCCATCAGAAGCGATTTTGAATGGAGCTGATTTATCGTTATGAAAATAAACCAGATATACTGAGAAACTGAAGAAGTTGTCATAAGACTTTCAGATACACAGGAATAAAACAGAGTTTCTTCTAGTCAAGCATGGTGTAGTTAGTATGAGTGTTGGACCATAGACCATGGAGACCAGGGTTTGATCCCTGCTCAGCCATAGAAACCCAGTGGGTGGCCCTGGGCACATCAAACACTCTCAGTCCTAGAAAACTCTGTGACAGGTTAGCCTTAGGGTCACTATAAGTTGGAAGTGACTTGAAGATACACAACAGCAGCAACATTTGGTCCAATGTCATTAAACATCAATAATACAGTTGCTATTTATTATGGATGTTGTATGGGAGAGAGGCGTAAGTAAATAAGCAGTTACACAAATAAATGTCATTTTTCGTCCCATCTGATGGTTGATCATGTTCTTCTATTTGTTTCTCATATATGCTTTGATCACCTGAAATGACCAGATATGATTGATCATTGTAATCCTTAGATAATTTCCTTAAAATACCTGCTTTTTTTTCTTTCTCAACTTCCATTTCTTTACAAAAGTACAGCATTAGACTGCTGTCATAAACTCTATGTGCTCATCTAATCTAGAAATTAATGGGTACATGGAATTCCAAAATATCATTAGAAGGTCAGACAACTTATGATCCTATTTATTCACCTGCTTAATGCAAATATGACTCTTGAAAACCTCATAATGTAATTCTCTATATGCTATTTTAGGTAACATACTCAGCATGAAGTTGCATTGCTCTCTGTGGAGATTACTTCCAAATAAATGTGTATAGGATTGCAACCTATTTAATCGGGCAAGAATCAGCGACTTGTATGCCCCTCAGTGTGGTTGGACTACAACTCTCATCTTTTGAAGCCAATATTGAATGGTTATGGGGATATGCAGTCCAACCCATCTGGAGGGCCACAAGTTACATACCTCTATTCTAGGAAGCAAGTCCCACAAATTGCAGACCTCTGTACTACAAGAAAGTCCTTCTGAATGTAATGGGGTTTATTTCTGAATCTACATTAGGGTTCTATTCACAAAATGTATCAGTCTAGACAGATTATTTTGACTTTTGAGAATTCAACAGTGGCCCCTGCAAGATGTTTTCTTTTGCAAGAGAATGAATCAACGTAATTTTTTAAAAATTATTTTAAATTTGGTCAAGTTGCTGCACTTTGTACAAGAAGTTTCTTTGCACTCTCTTCCCTTTGTAAAGCACAGGGGGAGGGGGAGAGAGAGAGAGAGAGAGAGAGAGATCAGGGGGACAGATTATTGAAGAATACCCCTATCTTTTCAGTGTTTCTAATTTTTAAAACTCCTTGCAACAAACTTCTCTGACATCTGTGCTGTGTTTGCCACCCTACCCATGAAATAATGAGATCGCAGACAGAGCTTGGGTTGAACTAGGGCAATTTATTAATATGCCTAATTAACAAAGGTTGAACTTAAACTTGAACTTAAACTTGAGTTTCTGGCCTGAGAAGAATAATGGGGGGGTTTACAGCACCTTCGGACTAGGGTCAAGAGGCCACTCCCGACCATCTACCCTAGCCTGTTGAGTGAGATACCGGGCCCCAAAGCCAAGAGCTGAAGGTGCAAGATGACTTTTGGCCAGCCCTTGTCTGGAAGGGAGCCCCAAGGCCCACCCCCCACTGCGCAGCAAGTGGAGTGATCCCAGGGCCCTCCCCAAGGATAGGATTTATCCTCCACCCCAAAAGGGGGTGCCATAGGTACACGCCAAACCTTAAGCCCCCCCCCTTGCTGGCCTGCATGATTGCGGGAGTAGTGGCAGCCTGATTAATGCCAATTGAGACACCACCCTGTGAAGCCAATTACCCCGCCCCAGGCGCAGTGTAGGGTAGGCGAAAAAAACCCCATAAAGGGAGGAAAAAATTCCTACCCGGCCCCAAAGTGACCAGCTGTCTTACACTGAAACCATAGGGGGGAGGGTGGGTCGCCTTGAACCAGCACGAATGGCTGACGGAGAGGCAGGGCGGGCCCTAAATACCGGGCCCAGCCACGCCTCCTCCCGTCGGCCGCCGCGACGCGATCTCGCATCGCGGGAGGGCGGCAAAGGCCGTCCCCCCGCCACCCGCAATGCTTGGGTGGTGTGGGATGAATTGCCACCCTACCCATGAAATAACGAGATCGCAGACAGAGCTTGGGTTGAACTAGGGCAATTTATTAATTAACAAGGGTTGAACTTAAACTTGAACTTAAACTTGAGTTTCTGGCCTGAGAAGAATAATGGGGGGGGTTTACAACACCTTCGGACTAGGGTCAAGAGGCCACTCCTGACCATCTCCCCTAGCCTGTTGAGCGAGATACCGGGCCCCAAAGCCAAGAGCTGAAGGTGCAAGATGACTTTTGGCCAGCCCTTGTCTGGAAGGGAGCCCCAAGGCCCACCCCCCACTGCTCAGCAAGTGGGGTGATCCCAGGGCCCTCCCCAAGGATAGAATTTATCCTCCACCCCAAAAGGGGGTGCCATAGGTACACGCCGAACCTTAAGCCCCCCCTTGCTGGCCATGGACAAGGACAAGCGTCCGCTTAGTCCTTATCCCCCCATCCCCTCAGGATCAAGTCCAGCCCCTTCTGCAAATTGTGTGAGAAAATCTGATTACCCTCGGGTGACAAGTGTACCCCATCACACCAATACAGCTCCGGTTTACTGAAAACAATATCAGCATGTGGAATGTAGTAACCCAAGCCCTGTCGCAGGGCGCGACGAATCTCCCTATTCGCCAGTTGGTGCGCGTGTTCTATGCACTGGGGATCAGCACCCCTGAACCAGCATGAATGGCTGACGGAGAGGCGGGGCAGGCCCTAAATACCAGGCCCAGCCACGCCTCCTCCCGTCGGCCGCTGCGACGCGATCTCGCATCGCGGGAGGGTGGCAAAGGCCGCCCCCCCGCCACTCGCAATGCTTGGGCGGTGTGGGACGAATTCTTCCTACAGTTTCCATTTTATACCAGTTTGATTGCACACATCCAAGAAGCTACTCCAGAAGAATGCAGCTCCCAGAGCAGCTGCTTTCTCTCTTGCTTATGATTCACTCAAAGATACTCAAAGGCCTTACTCATTAGCAAGGAAGTGATTCATTTGTGTTCAGAAAGGATCTGTTTTGGTGCAAAGATACTAGCATGTTCCGGCCTGTAATCCATTTGGATTCCTTGACAAAGCTGAAGTATAGCCTCGTAAGATAAATGTCAAATACTCATGTTTTACCTTTGTTCACTATTTATTGTATATCATCGTCATGTGCAACTAACAATGCCACTATATTGCATAGATGTACTCCTGTACATAATTATTACATGATTCAAACATAAAAATTCTGGAAGAAGGCTTTTTCAGTAAGATTTACTGTCTATCAACTCACCCTCTGGCCCTTGGGAGAACAGTGTTCTCTTTCTCTCTCTCTCAATTAGCTTTTTGTAATCAAATGCACTGAAACTTATGGGACACACTGGCAGAAGCCAGGCAAAATTACCACAATAGCTCACAGATTTGCAATGCTCTACTTTCTGCATTTCAGCCAAATATTCTAACTCTAGTTTACTCCAAATACTCTAGGTGCAGACTAGAGATCCAATTGAGAATCATGGGCTCTGGGTTGCAAGTGTTTCCCTCGTTAGTAGTTGCTATGAAGCTTTTCTTCACTTAGCTTCTTTGTTGCTCTTTTTTAAGGGTACCCATGTGCCTGCTAAAGTACACTATGGGTTATGTATTCATTTAAATACTACTCACATTTGCCAGTTTTAAAAAATTCATCTATTAGGTAATGGTCCCACGGTGTTGAACAATGCTGCAAAGCATTTGCAGCCACAGAGTCTGCTAAAAAAGGATCCGTAGCCTTATCAAAAGCTGAAGAATACAAACATAAAATTAGTTCTGTACAGAGGAATCAAAAGATCCCCTCCCTTAAATCAGCACATAAAACAAGGAAAGAAAACAATTAACAGCCAGCCAAATCTGTCGAAGTATTTATCACCAGAAGAGCAGAGGGAGCCTGCAGGATTACTGATGATCACCTCAGGCTTGGCAGAGCAGCAGGAAATCTCTCCCAGTTTTCTACCCAGGAGGAAAACTAAATTTCATACATTGGCAACCACTGCGTTCAACTCAAAGCTAATTGTTCCATGACAAAATAGCTGCAAGTGTGAGACAGGAGGCAACAAAAACTGTTCAACAGTAGTGAAATATTTCAAAAATGACACCTGCTGGCGAGAATAATAATTTCTGTCACTTTTTCTGAGTTTTAAGAAATAGCCTCACAATTTGAAAACACTCCTGGAAGTTACAGCTGAAATAATATATGATTTTCTCCAAAATTGGCTGTTTTAATCACATTTAGTTGTATACTTTGGCTAAATGTGTAGGATCCTTTTGCCCATAAAAAGTAGCAGTTGGTGATTTCATACTGAGGTTTTATGAAGTGAGCAAGAATGCCAAGGCACTACGGCTTGGCAGGGAAGCTACAAACAAGGCAGGTATTGTTTTGATAGTGGTCTGTTAAGCACTTATCGAGCAGGGGGAAAAAAATCACTGAATATCCCAGCTATTCCTTTCAGCTGAGAGCTAGAGGGAATTAAAAGGCCAAGTCCACAGCTTGGGATTGTACATTCTGGCATCTCAAGGTTGCTTCCATCAGTATTCTCTGTGGAGAACTTTCAGGGGACTGGGGAGTTTTGACTTATCAAAAGCATGGGTTTGTCATTATGGCTGCACACAAACACCTTGAAGACAATCATTTAAAGTGGTATACTTCAGACTTTTTTTTTTTTTTGAAAAAAATGAGAAATATTTATTAGCAAACAGTGGCAGAAGAAACAGCAGGTCTAACCCAAGGTCATTTCCACACTACATTGGCCATTTCCGCACTAGCCTGTTAGAGCGTGATTATTCCACTTTCAACATCCTCTGGAATCCTGGGGTTTGCAGTTTCGGGAGGGGACAGCCAGCAAATCTGTCGAAGATTTGCAAACCCCAGGATTCCAGAGGATGTTGAAAGTGGAATCATCGCGCTATAACAATCTAGTGCGGAAATGGCCATTGTGACAGTGCTATTATTCCACTTTCAACATCCTGTGGAATCCTGGGGTTTGCAGGTTAGGAAGGGACATTTAGAATTCTCAGCCAGAGAGCTCTTTGGCTTCAATAAACTACAAACTCCAGAATTGCACAGGACGTTGAAAGTAGAATAATCTACTATATAAAACTGAATGTTTGTCTGCACGTTTTTCTGTTTGTCTGCGTCACCATATGATTGCCTGTGTGAGGCAAGAAGACCTCTTATGATTGGCTGGCTGTGAAGATTCCATGGAATCCTGAAGTTGGCCGTTTAGGGAGGGGCTTTTAGAACTCTCAGCCGAGAGCAATTGGGCCTCAGGCTGGTTGCTAAGGAGATGAGGCTTACCATTAACAAGGATGACAGAAAACGTTTGGGAAGCATATATGAGAAAAAATAAAGGGACATATACCACATAGTTACAAGGTCTTCTCGCCTCACACAGTAGATTGTATGAGTTCCATACATGGGGAATCTTAACATTGAAATTCAAAACAAAAAATGCTTCCAGAAAAATGTAAAGCCATTGCACAAATTCAACAGAAAGCAAAAATACCAAAAGCCAGTACATCACTGTCACCAGAGAACACAGATAGGATTGGGAACTATGGAGAAAAGTTACAGGCACTGGAATAGGTTGGTTGCTATGGAGATAAGACCTAACAGCAAGGAGGAGGACAGTGTACTCCCTCAGGAACCCAAACTGTGTATGTAAATAAATCTGCATTGGGAAATATGGAACAAAGTTACAGGAAATAGAGAAGACAGTTTGGTGAGTTCCTAAGAGGAAAATAAAAACCCTGGGCAATGCTGGGTAAATACACTAGTAGCACTATAACAGTGTAGTGTGGAAATGATCATTTTGCTGAGAAAAAGGTAGAAACAGATCCAATCATTGATACAATTGGTGCCATTTGTGGGCAGTATAGCGGCTAATGTTAGTATTAGAGCATCATAATTAATGCCAGAAGTCATGTCCTTTTCTTCTCACTGGTTGGTCCCAAAAGTGTCACCATACCCACTAGCCTTTCCCACTGTTGTCTAGAGCTGGTGTCATGGAATGTATTGACATCAGGGGAGAGAAAGAGGCCTTAGTCCTACTCCCCATCTCAGTGTATATTTACTATAAACACGAAGAGAAAATGATAGCAAGGGATTTAAAACTGTCACCAGTGTTCTTTCTTCCATAGTGTTTACTGGTGGTAGTACATTTTACTAGTGAGAAGAGGAAATTCATCTGACCACTTGAAGGGGATGTTCCATCATTTGCTTTGTATCATGGTCTGAGTAGCACCTTGAGCTCTCAGAACGTATGGTTAAATTAATTATGGCCCTTTCCGCATGTGGGGGGGAGAACGCCCGAAAACGGAACTTACCGGCTTTGTTTTCTGGCCAACTAAGTCTGTTGCCACGAGGAGCAGCGTGAGTTCCCTGCTCCACAGTCCTTCGGTGTCCCAAATGGCAGCTTCCAGTTGGTGGAGGCTCTCCACCAACCGGAGAAGCTTGCCAGCCAAAAGCCCACCCCCGGAAGATCTGCAGGCATGCACTTGCGTGCGCATGCAAATCTGCTCCGGAGCTGGGCGACGGAGCTACACAGCTTCGCTCACTCCATGCTTTTTAAAAACCTCAAAAAAGAGGTTTTTAAAAACCACGCTGCGTGACCAGTTCTGGTCGCGCAGAACCGGACTGAGGTGTGGATCTACAGAAAGTAGTCCACCCCAGTCCACTCTACGGTGCAGAAGACCTCCATTGGAGGTTGCTCTGCACCATTTTAAATTCCCAGTGCAGAAATGGCCTACGTTAAACCAAAAAGTATTGAGACATGGCCTTGGATGAGTCTCTTTCAGTCTCTGGGACATGCAAGCATTGTCATTTTGACCAAAATATAGGTTTGGGTAACTGATTGTGAAACAGTTGGGGGAGAAAAAGACACAGGATCTGATTGCAATGTTTTCTTTTCATATTCCTCTGTTATCACTTCATTTTCATATAGATAAGATAATTGAAAGACTAATTAAGTTTGACTCAAATTAAACACCAGAGCTTCCTCCAGGATTTCATAGCTTGAAACACAGTAAGCTGAACAAACTTGCCATGTATTGAAGAGTTCTTTGTGCCTAACAACAATTTAACAACTTCAGTTGTTGCTACATTACTAGACCTGTGGTTTATAACAGACCAGCAGCTGTATGTGGCAACCAGCTATTGACCTGGTAAACCAAATAGCCTTTTGTTCTCTCTTTTGCCATTGGCCTTGTTTGTACAATTTTCAAGGTCAGTGGAAAAATGTTTTCCAGATTGCCATTCCATTTATTGTTAACGTTTTCATTTCTTATACTATTCAGTCATTAAAAATGCATTTTTGTCACTTCTATTTTAGTTTTCTGGTTTTTTTCTTTTTTTCTTTTACCTGATTTCTTTTCTTCTAATGGCAGCATCATTTATTTTTTATTTTTATGTTTTAGACTAATCCTCATTCCCAGTCTTCTGAGAACTACTTGGATCAGTACCTTCTTTGGGGGGTTGGCACAAACCAAATGATTGTCAGCAGCCCTCAAAAGACTCCTGTATATAGGTTTCCTCCCCAACTCCAAATGAATAATAAATAGGTGCATCTTAGGCAGTGAAAATGACACAGTACTCCAGGCGTATGTGGTATTACACAATGAATTTGCAATGATATGTTCAGATCAATTTTTAACTAGTTGCAAAATGAATGTACATCTAGTCCCTTTCCACAACTCACCTTTTTGTGGAGCTGGGGTGTGGGGATCGCACAAGCAGCCTCTTCTGAGAGGCTCTCGCATCCCAGTTCCTTCAGCTCTGCAGCTGCTGCCTGCTTGTGCGAGAGCCCCTCCTCTTCTTTCTGCAGTGCAGCCTGGGATTTTCTCAGGCTGTGTTGGGACAGGAAGTGCAAGTGCCGCAGCTCAGGAGCTCCGTATGCATGGCAAGTGCATGCAGGGCCCCGGAGTGATGCGTGATCACTCACCATTTTCAGCTCACAGTCGAAAATGAAATAGTGCACGATTGGCACCTGCCAGCCCCTGGAGCATTGCACGACTGTGAGTGCATCATGTGGACCACTCCTCACAGTTGTGCAATGCTCCAGGGACCCTTTCGCACGGCAAATACCATGCAAAAAGGGCCCTATAATGCATCTTATTCTTACGAATCACTAGTATGAGGCTTCCTACATTCTCCTCATCTGCTGAACCCCACAGCTCTTGCCATGTTGATGTCAGACTATAGAAAGGCACAAAATGAGTAACATTCTGCCTTTTATTGGTAGAGGAAGAGGCTAGATTGGTCCCTTCCTGGTATTTTTCTGCTTTCTCTCTCTCTTTCTTTTTCATTTAAATCCTACAATTTTTTTAAAAAACTGTGTTTTGGTTATACTGTAACTTTCTCTTCTAATTTGGACCTGCTTTTATCCCCTTCTACTGAATATGTTTTAATTCTGTTGTCTGATGCCTGAAGAATCAGTTCTAGGATAATTGGAGGTGGGGTGCACAAATCAAATAAATTTATCAAATAGGCATAGGGAAACATCTGATTTACAAAGAATGTTTTACCATAAAATTAATGATAGTATATTTATTTCTATGTCCACAAAAGCGGGTGTCATAGAATATATTCAGTAACATCTTTGTACAAAATTGAAATCCATTACCATTGTCACTGGGAATAAACATTGTTGAATTCCATGGAGCTCCCTTCTGTGTAAAACACTCATTTTTATACATTTTATACATATATAGATTTAATTATCCCTAATTTCAATGGAACTTACTCCAAAATCAGTTATGTACAGGAATGTAGCCTCAATTATTTTCTGTTAAATTAATATTCTATATAGTTTGGATTTAGAACTCTAATTGTGGAGCATCGTTAAAAACAAAACAAAACAAAACTTTTTCTCCGAACCCTAAGTAGAGAAAGAGAGAAAAGTAATATGAAAACAGATACAAAAACTTGAACTATTTTTACTCACATACACACAGAGAGATTTAGAATATCTAATTTATATACCTCCTTTCTTTCCAGAGTGGGACTCAAGGTGGCTCACAAAATGAACTAAGATCACAATTTATTGAAATCCAATGAAAATGATCTGCAAAGGAAGACTGACGTGCACTAGCGTTCTTATCTAAGATAAAGGCCTAAGCCTCTCTGATTAGGTTTCTCTTTATCTTTTGAGAAACGGCTTGTATTAAACATATATTGTCCATTTTGAAAACCTATAGAAAGAGAGCACCTAGGAAAGCTTTTCCCCAAACTAGTAAACCCAGTGCACAATTCTCATCAGAAGGTGACTACTCTTGGTCTAGGGAATGGAACAAAGAAATTCTTTCAACCACTTTCCAGGCAACACAATAAAGTGTGGAGGATGGCTTTTCAAAATATATACTCTTCTGGCTGCTTACATATCCTGGCAGAGGTTGATGGTTGGCCATAAAGATCCAGATGTATTCTGTATACAGTACCCAGAATACTAGAGTGCAAGTCTTTTGTGTGGCCAATCTCTGACCATCTCTAAAAAGGAGCTTCCAGGAGCACACCAAAAAGTACCTAATCTTTACCATCTGTACATTCCTGCCACATATAAGATGGACAACGAGCTTAGTCCATCTTCTCACACCTGCTCAGGATGAAATCCTGCAGGTACTTGTGCATATCAGAAAGAAATATTACCTTTTTCAGTCACAAATAAATGAATTCTACCTGCCTCGTAGAGCTCAGTCTTATAAAACAAAATGTTGGATACTTGTGTCTTCATCCTGCATCCAGGTCAATTAGCTCATACGTTTTGCTTTCCCTTGCTATTTAGGCCTTGGAGATCTATTTCTCCTCTGCAAGATTTGTGGGACAACATGTCTATTCAGATGATCTGAATGTCTGTTGAATGACACCAGATGTCTTCACAGTCCTTTCTGACCTGCAAAATGAGAGGCTCTCTTTTTATTAAATGCCAGCCATTATACTCCTCCCTCCGCCAACGTGGAGCATCAAAATTTCAGGACGATGAAACTCGAATTGCTCCTAGGACAGTAGGAAGAAACTGATCCTATTTCATACCTCACCTGCCAACCTACTGAATAGAGGCATAGTGTGACTCAGTCTAAGTTGGGACAGGGTAATAAATAAATGCATTAATTACTCTAGCACTTCCTGCCAGGAGAGGAAGTCCCAGGAAAACTTGATGCTGGGAAGTCCATGAAAGGCAATTGACCTTCTTCCAGCTATTACTGCTTCTGTTGCTACTACTACTACTGCTACTACTACTGCCTGGTTGTCCTCTATCAGTGGAATTGTGTGTGTGCATGTGTGTGTATGTAGATCTACCTCTTCACAGACTCAGATTCACAACGAACTGTGACCTAGCATATAATGCCAGTCAGTTCCACTTACCCCAGCTGTAGAACTGAGGGTGTTGCATACAAAAAAGAAATCTGATGGGGTTGGCTCCACTGCCAATGGAATTTTTCTTTGGGGGAGCCACTCCATTAGAATACAAGGGCAATAACCTGTTGTGCTGCTTGAAAAAACGAGAATGGCTGCATCATGCATTCTGTAAATTTTCACTTTACTGTTACACTATTATCATCTGTAAGCATACAGCCAGTCAATTAAAAGAAGAATGTGTCCTCTGTCAAATGGAAAAAAAAAATCCTCTGTCATCAGTAACCTGCTGCTAATGGAGTTGAAATTTTATTGCCTGTTTATTTGTTTTTTTTAATGCCCTTTGTCCCTGGTCCCCAGGTGACCAACAAAGGGAGTGGCTTCTATCTGCATTGAGATTGTTGTAAAAATCTTAATAGGCAACAGAAGTAATATCTGAGACAAAATGAAGGCCTGTGACTCTAACATTGTCACTTTCTTCTCCTAAGCCAGTGAAACTCTGAAAGCTTGCACGATGTATTTTGTGCTTTTTAGGTGGCCCAACACCACTGGTTTGTGGATTTTGTTGTATTTTGCTGCATGACCAACAATGGCTACCCCTGGATATGTTTTCAACAAATTATTCTGTCAGCTGAGTCAGCAAATAAAAATAATGGCCAGCTAATGTATCCTGTCTACCTCCTAGCTATACATTCCATAAATTAACTAGAATGTTCAAATGCAGAAAGAAGTGCTTTGTCACAATAATATTTTTGTTAAAAGAAAAATTCAATGGATCAAAATTGACACAATAGACAGAAAGGAGGTAGAATTCAGACTTATTGTTACATTTTGCTGCTAGGGCAGCCTTCTCATAAGCGTGCAACAGAGAGACAGTACTATCAAAGGAGGCAGAGTGGATAGAACATAATTCAGCAGGGATAACATCATTTATTGATTCCCCAAGGGGTGAGACAAATTATGAACGAAAGAAAACTAATTTGGTGTCTTCTTAGAAATGATGTCCAGATGTGAGACATGAAAAACTGAGAAGGGGCATGTGTTAAAAAGATGACTAAGTAGACTGTCCTGACCTTCTTAGTGATTTCCTGCAGCACCAACTCTTTCCAGTTCATTAAGATATCTCATTCCCAGAAATGGACTAGGGAAGCTGAAAAAAGCTTCCAAAATGTAAACTGCCTCAGCTACTTTTGATGAAACTTTAAGAAAGACTCTACACGAAGAAACTTGATTGGACTGCACTCTTTATTCTGTGGTAGATTTATTTTGGCTGTTTTCTTAGGGCTCTGGCCCTACATGATGGCTTGAAAACTGTGGCCTTTAGAAAGCCAGAAAAGGAATGGGGGCCACACAGGTAGAATAGTCATGTATAAAGTGGCATGATGACACTTCACAGTATCATGTGGAGCTAAATTCCCATTAAAGCAGATAGGGCTGAACCACTCTCCCCACGTTGTCACTGGAGGGAATATTATCCACACGTTTTAACAACAAATGACCAATATCTGCTCTTTCTTCCTGGGTGTCATGGGTGGGGTCATGAATTGGAGCCACATATATGGCTTCTTGTCATTTCAATGAAATGTAGGGTCAAAGTCCTCTCTTCATGTAAAGTAGACAACATCATTATGCAGCCAAGCCATGCCAAAATATTGAGAGTAAATTATTAAAAAGATGTCTAAATATTTCATGAGAAGGAGCACCCTCTTAGTTGCTTCCCTCATATCAATCATGAACTTGGCAAGCCATGTTGAATTTTCTTTCCTTGTTTCCTCCACTCCTTTTCTTCATCCTTTTGCTACCTTTCCCTGAAGAGGAAGGAAACACAGCAACAAAATATTTCCTCCCCCCGCCGCCGCCGCCGCTTCCTCCTCCTCCTCCTCCTCCTCCCTCTCCTTCTCTTCTTCTTTTCCCCACATTGTAGGCAAGAAAGAAAGTGACTGCCTAAGGGAACTGATACCTTTCCCAGAAATTCTCCTAGTTTAGAACAAGTGCAGGAATCCACCCTAGTCTGGCAAAGCACACAGAGAAAGAGGGAAGCTTCTGGACAAAAAAAGAGTGGATTAGATCACTTGCCAAACCTACATCAAGTGGTGACTCTACCTAGCATCATTCAGACTGCTTGCAGTCTGGACTCCTCTGTCTAACAAGCAGATTAGGCCCAATATTACTTAATATTTCAAAGTGAAATATCCCAATGGCTCCAAAACCCATATGGTGCCCAGTCCAAAGATGGCAAACCAGACTGACTCTGATTCTGAAAAAAACAGATCTAACCTGCATAGCAGAAACAGCTGGTAGGCCTCATCAGCCTCCGCTATCTGTTGGGACAGTGGATAGCAATAGTCACTGGCTTACACTTCCAAAGCCGGTATGCATAGTGAAACTGTAGCCCATACAATTGCATGCCTTTATTCTGGCATTCTCCAAAGACTCAGTGCAATCCAGAATAGCTTTTACATGCAGCTCCTCCACATCAGAAGTAGCCTACAGAGAAAGTCTGTCTTTCTCCTTTCATCATACTATGGTACTTCTTTGATACTGTTATTTTGATGCCTCCCAATTATAAATCCCAGGCATATTCTGCATGGGGAAAAAAAAGTGTTCTACCTAAATAACAATTGAGAGAAGTAAGTCTAATGGAAACAATACTAACAATATTAGCAATATCAGTAAGGAACTTTTTTTTCTCTGTTTCTCACTTTTTAAACCAAAATTAAGATTCACCTATTGAAAGTGAAGGTGCAAGCCTCTACCAATAAATCCTAGCCATGGTCCACTTCTCTTAAGCCCTCAGACCTATAAGGAGAGGGAATCCCCCCGCCCGAAAAATACCAACACTAAATTAATGAGGATTAAAACACAGGTTTCAGACTCAGGCACTCAATTTAGTGCTGAAGCCATTCAATACACTATACCACAAGGGATCTGAAGTCCTCACCCTAAACAACAGACTGTAAGGCAAAACATGGCTGTTGAAGTAGCAAGTAAAAAGGCATGAAAGAAAAGGCAAAACTGAAACCAAAAGATGCATACACAGTGCAAGCCACATGATCATTGCAAAGATAAAACTATGTGTTGGGAAGATGGGAAGGATGATCCTTACCTAGGTACATGGTGTACCAAATCACTGCTTCAGGAATTTTGTGTGTGTGTGTGTGAGAGAGAGAGAGAGGGAGAGAGAGAGAGGGAGGGAGGGAGGGAGGGAGGGAAGGAAGGAAGGAGGAGGTGAAGACTGAATATCAGCTGCTGGGAGGAGGGAGGCTGGCCTCCTATGCCAAAATGCTTAATCTTATTATGCCCTTTGGCCACTATCAGGAACTTCAATTTTCTTCTTTCCCTCTATTTTATTTACCTTTTAATCATTAGAAGTGCAACAATGCTTAACACTGAAGAGTCAAGAATGCCTCAGAGAGGGCAGTAGCAATAGAGTTAGATAGTTTGAGTGATCCAAGTGTCCTCCCTTCTTCTCTACTTATCCTGAACTCCCCACCACCACAACCCAGGTCACGATATAAACTGATATTCTTAGGGAATCAAAGCTACACCCATGTGCGTCTGGATCAGTATGCAGAGGGATCTGGTAACACATTTGAGACTAATGGTGAGAAAGAAGTTGGTAACATAAGCTTCCATAGACCAAACCTACTTCTTCAGATGCAGGTCTCAATTCTTTTTCTCAGTTAGTCTCAAAGGTACTACAAGATCCCTTTACATTCTTCAGCAGGTTTTTCCACCACTTATTTCCCTGTTAGTTCTCTGTCAGTTCTCCCCTAGAATGAACTTAGATTAGATCAGCACTCTGAGTAACTTTCCTGTCATAGAATGGAGTTTCTATAATAGATCAGTTAGTCCAGCGGTTCTTGACCTTTTCTTTACCAGGGACCCCTGCAGACTTAATTCAAGATTTAAATATTTAAATTCAGATTTAAACAAGCAAATATTTATTTAAATATTCAAACATTTGTTTAAAGTTGCTCATCATTGGCTCACCCTTATCTTTCCAGTAGACAATGCAAAGGAAAGGAGGCTAATTAATGGTCTGTGGAGTGGTGTGCTGAGATCCTTCCAGTGCTGGGATTGTAGAATAAACAGGAATTTTCTAAGGAAGGTTATGAATAGAAGTCAGGCGTAAATAATAATTTATTTTGCCCTTTCCCCCCAGGCAACAACAGGAAAGTAAGAGTCTCAGTGTTGGTTGGGGGGAATGTGAAAGAAATGCCATTTCCCTTCAAATGAGCACCAAGAGAATAGAGAGGTAAATGCTTCTTTCGAAAGCACCTATCTTCTTTACTCTCTCAGTGCTCCTTCAGAGGGAAATGGTATTTCTTTCACACTTGCCTATCAAGGAATACTGATACCCTCAGTGATTTGCTTCCAAGCAGCCACAAGAATAAAGGGTCTCCCTTCTATTCTAGTGGCTGCTTGAAAGTGAATTTCACTATATGGCCTGACTCTGGATTCAAACAGCATTGCCACTCACAACACAAGGCCTGTGTTGGGCATCTTTCCTTATCTTCTGGGATCTCCTCTCACATTCCTGCCTTCTGGGCTCTCTGGTATACCCGCACTGTAGCTCTGGAGCCTCCAGGGAAGAATGTGATGCTGGTCAGTGTGCATCACCACTACTGCTGCCACTGTCACTTCCACCTTTGAGGAATCCCAGACATGATACATCAACTGGCCACAACTGGCTAGGACATTTTTTGGTCCCTTAAATCCAGGATTTTCCCCATTTTTCAGGATGAGTGGCAACCCTACATAGAGCATCTGTGAGGGCTCTTAACCCAGGGTTAAGGACCATTGCTGTAGTGTGTTCCTCCAAGCCATTGTTTTCTTTGCTACTTAATCATGATCTCTAACCACTGCACATACTCTTCATCATTAAAAACAAACTTCAGGGTTAATTAAAACTAGGAAGAGAAAAATAAAGCAGCAGCATTCATTTTAGCTCTCCATCCACCTCCTACTGTAAACCTGTAGCACTCTAAAAAACCACAAACAGAGGTCCATGAGGCACTTCCATAACATCCTCTCAGTGATCTTCTGCAGAGAAATAGGGCTGAACAGGAAGGGAGGGGTAAATCTTCCTTGGCTCATATCCTTAATGTGGGCTGAAAGTTCATGGAGAACCACTTTTAGGTCTGTCCCCCAGAAAATAGCATCCTCTATTCTAGAGGAGAACTACCAGTTGAGGAACATATCTGCGCAACATTCAGCTGCTTTATGGCCTAAATGTAATTAGAAGCCCCAAGTAGACTAGACACACTGAAGCAATAGGAGTTACATAAACTGGTTCAATGGATCTGCTTTAATTTGGACTAGAATTCAAATGTTTAAACTATTGTTGTTTAAATACTTTTACCTGATTTTGTTGTAAAGAACTTCTAATATAATTCATGTAGAGTAGCTACACAGTAATTGTAAATACTTGAAAAGCACTTGGTCCTGCTTGATCTTGGAAGTTAGATCAGGAGGATCAGTTCTGGTTAGAATTTGAATGGGAGACCACCGAAGAATACCAGGTGCTGTAGGGTATATTTTAGAGGAAGGAGCTAGCAAAACCACATCTGAGTATTTCTTGCCTAGGAAAACCCTGTGAGATCCATGGGGCATCATGTTGAAAGGCAATTTGAAGGCCCATGTCTACACGCACGCACACACATGCACGTGCACACACATGCACGCACACACACACATAGAGGCAGTAATGTCACGATTAAAACAAACAATAACCTTTGTGGTTACTGTGGTTTTAGAAGGTTTAAAAGTGTATTCCTCTGGATAATATTTCTGTGGTTCTCCAGAATTCACTTTAATGAATATGACTCTCTCCTCTATTTCACTTAAATATAGGATTCTGTGAAAACCTCTTTTTTCTGGCCATTACTTTGTTGTTGGTTCAGATTGCTAATCATGTTTCCCTTCTATTTGGTTTAAGTCAGTTAAAGGTAATAACAGGTTACTTTTGATCTATAATCATTTAATAGAATTCTGCTTATAAGTGTTGGAGAATCAGGATCATATTAAGCATACTTACTTACTTCATTTGTCCATGAATCTTCGGCATGATAAGTAGATGAAAAGCAGCACTCATCTCAATGCTGCTTATTCTCAAGTAAGTGCATGTAAGATTCCAGCCTTAGCCTGAGATTCTAAATGCACACACTACAGAATGAAACCCACTGAATGTGAACACCAGATGGATTAACTGAATATCCATGCATGGAATAAGGTCCTATGCTATATTTTTCAATGATACCAGCAAGACCCAATAAACCTAGGAGCACTAGGAATGTACAATAATGGATAAAGTGACTCAATTCACTTAAATATTATGATTTTTGATAGGGATACCTTTGGTCGCCTTGGTGGATCATCATTGCTTGGAGTGGTACAAAGGATATGTCCCTGTAGGTTCTGTTGGATCTCTTAGAAGTTTCAATCTATCCTTTATGGTATTCTTCTGGGCTTCCTTAGTGGGATTGGACAGACTTTTTCGTACTAATTCCATTTCTTCCTGGAGAATCAAGCCCCCAGGGGCATTTGAGATTCCTGTTCAACATCAATCATTGGCCTGGGTACTCATTCTGTCCTGTCTTCCATCCTATTTAAGTTATATGTGAAACCACAAGGACAGATTGTTTTGGAGTTTTGGGGTTCAGTGTCATCAGGATATTGACAATACCCAGTTCCACCTCGTCTTTCTGTGCAATTTCAAGGAAGCCATTTCAGTGCTTAAACTAGTGTCTGCATAGATAGATGAGAGTGCACAAAATTAAATTAAATCCAGACAAGACACTATCTGAAAGGTCAGTCAGAGAATGGAGATTCAGCCTATGTTTGGTGAGGTCACCCTTCCCAAATTTTGGTAGTGTGTTTAAAGCCAGTGTACCAACTGCACCTGTTTCAAGAGATATCTGATGTGGCCACTGTGATACATGCCTTGACTGTATCCCAGTTAAATTACTGTAGTACATTCCATATTGGGTTGCCTTTGGAAGCTGTTTGGAAATATCAGCAAGTCCAAAGACTGCTGCCAGTCTGCTGACTAAAGCTGGTTACTGGAAACGTGTAACTCTCCTCTGACAACAACTTCATTGACTACTTTGTGTCTCCAGGCACCAAGTCCTGGTTCTAACCTATAAAGCCCTGTACGGCTTGGCCAAAATTCTGTGAAATATTTTCTTTCTGCCTGAGGTTGCAGGAGGTATTTCTCTTGGTCCTATCACCATTGGTGAAAACACATGACAGCCTTTTCAGTGGCTGCCCCTAGATTATGGAATTCCCTAGGCTAGTCCTGTCTTTGCTATTCTTCTTCCAGTAAGCAGAAATATTTTTTATTTAGACAACTTTTTTGATACTAACTGATTATTATAAGCTTTTTAATGCCCTTATGTAGTGCCCTTTTAATGTCCTTATATAAAACATAACATTATGTTTTAGGTGCTTTAAATTTGTACTGTTTTTAATAGGGCAGTTTAACTTAAAAAAACACACCCTATTACAATTGTTTTTAGCTGTATTCTCCTTCATTCTATCTTCTGAGCTACCTTGGATCCAATAATGGGAAAAATATGGGAGATGAAATATATATCCTTGTGCATTACTTTCATCACCTAGACATGATCGGGGGAAAGATATGATGCTGTAGGAAACCTACCATGTTGCAGTTTGTGAGTACTGAGTGAATGACCATAGTCTTTTGGATGGGGACTTTTATCCCATAATAACCTTGAAATAAAGTATGTCAAATTTGTGTAAATTGTTCTTAGCCCCTGTATTTGCTTTAACACCAATGAATGCTTTCAATCATTCTGGCTTTAGTGCAAGTCTCAAACTAGAGTTTTGAAATAAAACAGCTTTAGAAAATGTTATCCTGTTATGCTTTCATGTGCTAAATCATTTCATTATAAGATTCAGTGGACTTCTTGGTGTAACAAGTCTGTTTCTTGCTATTCCTAAGCATTTAATTTCTCTCTGTCTTACTTTTGGTTTGATGTTATTTAAAGTGGCTTTTGGTACATTTCACTGTTCTGGTGGGAGGAGTGAATGGCAGCAGTTACAAAAGGGTAGACTGCCTTGACTTCAGCTATAGAGAAATCAGACAACAATAAGGAGCAGTTGTTTCATGTTTCCTTATAAACATGGTGACTAAATAGTCACTCTTTGATGAAGTGCATAAAGTTTAAACTGTCAAAAAAAAAATGGTAGAATAATCTGCCCCATTACAAGATTCTTTTCAGTGGCTCCCCTCAGCAGAGTTTGGAAAATTTTACATTTTTTGGACTATGATGCCAAGAATTTTCTAGTCAGTGTGTCAATAGTTCTGTATATCACAACCTGACAAGTTTTCCTTTGAGCATTGCATTCACTTGTGTAGGAGCTTCACCTTTGCTCTAGATTTGGGCTTAACTTACCTTACCTGTCCATGTGTGTCAAAGAACTATGTGGTCTCTAAGTGCTGTATAAAAAGATCCAGTTTAGCAGCCAAGTGTAAACTAGGAAGACTTTCCAAATACCCCGAAAATCCTTCCTTGTTGTAGCTTAATGGGCAAGGTATAGAAGAGAGCCAACATAGTTGTCTGTTAAATAACCTAACTGTAATCCTCTACCATGCGTCTATGGCTTTACTATAATGGTTTAAGATCCTATTGGATCACTGGTGAAACATAACATTCTGCCTGGGTACTTATGCTGGTGGTAGAGGGAAGGCACCCCCCCCCAAGTATGATATAATAGCTACTAGCATAGCACTGACCACAACCTCTGATTTGCAGCAGGAGGTGTTCCCAGGTGCCACTGTGCTACAGGGGAAGAAAGAGAAGACTTCACCACTCATACAAGGACAAAAGGTGCTTCTTTTCTGGAATGGAAGTGGTGGGGCAAAGCACAACACAAGAGGGTGCTAGATACTTCCTTCAAAAATGTTCCCAAAAGTAATTGTATTAACATAAATTAGCATAGCATAGCATAGCATAGCATAGCATAGTATAGAATAGAATAGTATAAATGCCTAACTGGGTTCTGGCCAAATTTCCCTTCCTTTAACTCACAGAGAAAACAAAGAAAATATCATCACCATGAGACTCTACGCTGTTTTACTTCAGGCTACAATGACCACATTAAAAAGAGCACAAATCTCAAGTACCTTCCACAGTTTGGAGGAAAGCGTGTATTGTACCAGATGCAAATTTTCACATAAAGTACATCTGTTGAAATCCATCCTGGCACTCATCAATTAAAACTAAAGGAATCCTGTCCTTTGTTTCATGAAGCTACCCTGTATCGGGCAAATATAAAAGTAAATGTCCCTTGCATTGAATATTTGATTGATTTTGCCCTGTGCCATGTATGATATGTAATCTTTGATAAAATAGAAATCATTTAGCTTTATGGCCAGCAGGCATTAGGGTACTGATTATTTTATATAATGGATTTCCTGTTTTAGTGCTGTACTGTTTCTTAAACTGTGATTTTAAATTAATGTTTTTATATGGTTTTAATGCTGTAGACAGTATCATATTGTTTTAATCTTTACTTTTTAGATGTGTTTAGCTATATGTATGAGGTTAATTTGTATTTCTTTTTATTCTTTAAACTGCATTGAGTTCCATTCTTGGGGAAAATGTGAGATAAAAATAAAATGATTGATTGATGACCTGAAGTCTGGATCAGTTGAATCAACCCCTGTCCCCCATGGCACCTTCGGATTTCATTTGGTAGTTCTTATGCCTTTCGGTGCTTATTGTTTCCTAGTAAAGTAATGCATCCTATTCAGAATTTTACAGTTTGTGTGCAGTGCTTGAATGCACAGTTACACAGCAAATAGGGAAGTGCTGTTACATTAGCTAGGAACTTCTGATGCTGGTCAAAGCAAGCACAAGCCATGCAAAGTACTTCTGGCTGTGTTTAGGCATATCATGCATTGGCTAAGGGTGCCCATGACAGGCTAATTTATCTGGGGAAAGAGCAAGACACAGTGAAGAATACATTTCATCTTCCAAGCTGACAAGATGGATGTTTTAAAGAACTTGGTAAGCATCATGAAAGCAAAGAAATAGGTCACACTGAAACAAATCTATCTTCACCTTTCTTTTCCGGGCATAGCTATTCTTGACTCTGGTTCTATTCTGTCTATAATTTGTGTTGTCATGTAATGCTTCTAATACAGAGAGCATCATCAGATGTCATACATTTCTAACATTGACAGGCTTCCATTTTCTGGAAGGGGTAGGAAATAGATAAACATAGTTGTGCATCTAATGTGGTAGACAGTCCTGGAAGCAGTTTGTTGTGCTTTGTTTCTTTTCCATCAAAAGAATGGCATTTGGTTTGGTATATAAAGTGACTTTTAGGTTCTCCTGTTTTGTTTTGCTTTCTCCTTTTGAAGAGCCAGCTGATCACTGTGTCACAATCCCTCCTTCAGGCAAAGATAATGAGTTGATTCAGTAGCAGGGGAGGACAACGTGTAGTTCTTCAGATCTTGCACTAGAATTCCCACCCTTCCACAGATTTTCTGTGCTTCACAGGGTTGATGGGAGTTACAGCCAAACTACAGCCAAATTATGTGGAGGGTTGCATTTTACCTATCCAACAAGAAAACAAAACAAAAGAAGTAGTGCTGACTATAAGAGTCAGCTACCCAACACCCTACATGGTTTTGCAACTCTATTCTTAGGTGAATTATTATTAAAACAGCTATGGACAGGGTTAAATACATGTCCCAGAAGTGGGTGGGAGGAGATGGATGATTACTGGTTAAGGACTAGCTGTTTGTACACCCATGGTATTGTTTATATTAGGAAAGTAACCCAAGAATACTAAGGTTAGAGAGGGTATACTTGCTGATGTATTAACCTTTTGGCTCTTTGCATGGCAGGAAAGAGATTTGAGGTTTGTATAATGCATCAGTGAACTCTCTTACATGAATCATCAAGACCTATGTGATCTTCAAACACTTTTCTACAATGCACTTTCTTTCTACTCTTGGTGTCAAAAAATCTGATTGCTTAAGCTGATGGAAGATTGTGCTATCTTTAAGCAGGTTATTGGAAGAGACGACATTTGTTTCTTTGACTTTGCTAACCACTATTGTGGTAAGCATGGCACTTGTCTCAATTCATTTGAGAACTCTGACATAGATAATAATGATGAAATTAGTTCTAGTTAGTGAACTGAAAATTTGAATGAGGGTCAGACTAGTTTTGCCTATAAACAGATTCTCACAAAAAACTTCCCCTGTTGATTTAGGGAATATATAAAGTTGATTTATAAACCAGGATTATATTTGCTCATATAACACAGAGATAAGAAAAAAGAGTACATATTTTTAAAAAAAAAGAAAAAAGAAAGAAAAAAACAGATTTCTTGAGTGTTAGGAAACCCTGACAAGGAAAATCTTTTCAGCGTGGAACTTATTCTTACACATGCACACAAGCAATCAAGCAGTCTCGTGAACCATCAAAAGCTAACAGAAGGAAAGGAAGATGTGATGTTCACATGACCTTCAGCTAGAAGCATATATTTTATATTTGGTGCCAATTAAATAATATTTTCCAATTATATCGTATCACAGAATGGGGGTGTATAGCATGGTAAGAAAGGTGCCAGCCAATATTTACTAAGATTTAAATCCCTACTAGAACCCCATATCTGTCAGACAGCAGCTGTTCATAGTCTTGAAGAAAGGCCATCCCCATCATTTTTTTTTGCCTAAGCTTTTCAACTGGAAGTAAATGCTAGGTATTGGACTTTGGAATTTCTGTATACAAATTATGCACTCTACTAAAAGAGCTTGGAAAAAGTTACTGATTTGGATTACCACTGCCAGAATTATCCTGAACGAGTAATGCATCTTGTTTAGGTAATAATAATAATACCTATGATTTTAGTTCTATTGGGCTAGCAAAGTAGGAATATAGGAAGCTGTTTTATATTAATAACAGTGTTCCATCTAGCCAATAGTACCAGGTCTAACTGACAGCAATAACTTTCCAGTGCTTCAGGAAGAATTCTCTCATATACCTTTCTTCATATACTGTAAATAGAACTTGCATAACACGTGCTCTAGATTGTCTATGGTTATCTCTATGATCATCTTACTGTTGAAAGATGCCATAATAGTGAAATGGATGTGTGATGATTGCTGTGGCTGAATACAATTGCAGATTTTCAATCTTGAACATAATGATATTCATAGGAAAATTCCACAAATCCGATATTTGCAAATTCCAGTGTAAAATGTAATTGTGGGCTTTCTAGGTTGGGCTTCCCTGAGATTTTTTTTTTAATTAATAGAAATACACAGAAAGGTTCTTAGTTACATACTGTAATATTCCAGTATAGCAACGGGAGAAAAATTAAAAAGAAAAAAAAGAAAAACACACTGTTAGTCATCTAAATGTTCTACATTTTGGTAAATTTTGTTAAACAAACAAAAAATGTCATCTATCTCTTCTTCTGTATTGTATTGTTCTGATACTATACAAGCAGCTATTTCAAAGTCAGAGAGGAAAGACTGAAAAAGGAGATTGAAGTGGGGGGCAAAATAGAGTTCAGATATTACCTACTTAAGGGTGAAAGGAAGAGAACATGGATCTTCCTCATGGATGTACTGTGGCCAAATAATTCATCTTTGGACCAGAAGTATAGCTGAGTTGAAATTTCTCAGAAGATACTGCTCTTAGAAAACAGGAGAGATTATTCTTTTTCAACCACCTGGAAAACAAATGCAGCTTTTAAAAATTTTATTCCACTGTTTTCTACCATTTTTTATGGCAGCTGCCATTTATCTCTGAGTACTCAATGATCTAAAATTACAGTAGGTGTAGTGCACTGTGAGTGATATGAAATGGCAAACTGCCTGCAGCTGCTGCAATCTTTTATTTTTTTTGAAAAACTTTTATTAAAGTTACAAATTATAAACAGAGTGCAAAGATGAACTGTGAAAACAAACAGCAAGAACACACAAGGAATAAGAAATGGTTGCAGTAGTTCATTCCTCAGAATATTTTTATTTTCATTTTTTTAAAAAAAATTGTTTCAAACTGACTTAAGTTTTAAAATGTTTCATTTAGTTGTGTTTTAATATTACAAAATGCTACTGTAAACACAGTTATTAGTTCCAAGACACATCAATTGCTGATGTGAAATATTAAATTGATATATTCTAATTGATAATAGGAATTAGATGTAGGTTATTGTATTTTTAGGCGCACGCGTGTGTGTGTGTAAGTTGTGAACTGCATGGGTATCAAAAAAAATAAGTAATTAACATGCACACATATTTTCTGTTTCCCAAGTAGGGTGCACAATTTAACTTGGTGGTGGACAAAGCGCCTTATATTTCAGAAAGGAAAGTTCTGGTTCTTTTGTTTGTTTGTTCATCTGTTTCAGTAATATCCAGGAAGAGAAGATGTCATGGGGAATCAAATGTAGCCTGTGTCTTTGTAGTTCCCTAAACTCCATGTTGTAAAAAATAGAAAGAAAATGAGCATTTGGGTTCATGAACTGTCCAAAGCCATGCAAGTATGGAATATATTGTCCAAATAGGAAGGGCCAGAAATTTTCTCATTAACCAAAGATGAAAAGAGGTTCTCTCTTGTGCAGGGACAAATGAACTTTGAGGCATATAGATGAAATAGCACCATAAACTCTCTTATAATATCTAAATAATCCTTTCCCAATGGATTTGGGTGCAGAACCCAAAGACTAGGAATGCAAAAGATATCTCCCTATGTTTCCTAGCTGAAAAATGGGCTGCCTGAGTTCTGAAACCCAGACTTGAGTAATAACAACAAGGTGAGACTCCTGAGCAGATTTTGCATGATATTCCCACATTTCTTCAATGTTTCAGCAAATTATCCTACACGTAAATGTTTTGTTTGATTTGGTTGCAAAAAATGGTGGGCTTTGTTCAAAAAGCAAGATTTCTGCTCCAAATATGCATTTTTGTTGTGTTTCCTGCATTAAAATTGCCATTTCTTGCAGGTGGTGGGCATTTTGGCACAAAATAAGTTTTCATAAGCAGAACTAGGGGTTGTTTTATGCAATTTTCTTTTCGACATAACTATACCAATTTTGCACAGACACTGTTTTTCAGGAGACATTTTTGTTGTTGTTGCATGAAAATTGTTCTTTTAGATATCCCTTCCTCATTTTCACATTTTCTCAAAACACTATATAGAAATATTCATGTTCTCCTACAGTGCATGGAAAACTATGGAAACAAGACTTAAAAAGCCAAAGCTATACATCCTTAGCAAAGACATGAGCTTTTTGTGAGTCTCAACCAAAGCAAAACAATGGAATTAATTAGATTTACCTAGATGTTGACTTGCTCTTCAAGAATTGATTCAGTGGGTCTACTCTACTTGGGACTAATCAATAAGATTTCAGCCTTGATTACTTCCTAAGCCTAGAGGTTGTCCCTCTGTTGGCAAATAAAAAGGTTTCCTATTGGTTTCTAGCCTTACTTTAAAGCACCAGGGATTTGAATAGTTCTTGTATGTTTTAAAATCCAAAGCCACAGCAGGAATGGATGATTTACTTTCTTCATGATTTGTAAGCATCTGATGTATTATATTAATCAGCTGCATCTGTGTAAATGCATGTACACCAAGATTTAGGACTATCTCTTAGGGTGTAGTATAGATTGATTTTATTTATTTATTTATTTATTTATTTAAAATTCTTTAATATACATGGAAATAAGAAAGTCTTGGTATTAACAGTAGCTTAGCAAATCTATTTTCAGAGAGTGTGCTGGTTTACAATGCTGTGTAAATCACTCATTTCTTTTTTGAAAAAGATTTCTTGAGAATGAGAGGCTAATACTAAATGGCAATGGAAACTAGAATATCATCATCTCTGCTACTGAGTTATCTTAGATTTTCTATACAATGCTAATTTTTACTCAAAGAGTCTACAGGAATTCAAAGAGGCTAAGCAGTGCTGCAGAGCGATGTCATCCCTTCATTTTATGCTTCAGAGAAGAGTAAAGTGCAAATAAAAGGGAAATGAACTTTGCTGTATTAGCGACATGCTTGTCACATACCTGTTATTATAAATGGGTGTAAGAGCTTGAAGATCACAGGGACCTTGCAGAGCTATATCCACTGTTAAACCATCATTCCTGTCTGAAAATGAAGGAAGGAATCTTTCCTCTGGTGACCCCTAATGGAAGATGCCACTCTCTAGTATAGGGATTGAAAGAATGGGGTCCTTCTGATGTTGTTGTAGAACAGAACTGTAGTACTACTCAGCATAGCTACTGCCGAAGGATGCTGAGAGCCATAGTTCAGCAATATCAAGAGAACAACAGATTTTCTTCTCCTACTTCAGTGACTGGCAGATCCTTATATTTCTAGGTTGGATCACACATAAGTCTGCTCTTCTTCAGTTTCTTCATTTATATGTGAATTTGAAATATGTGTGTGTATCTGTGTGTGTGTGTATGAGTAGAGTTTAATAATTAAATATTTATAATTACATGTTAATTACATCTTTAATTACACCTTTCAAGACATATTTTTTTCTCACATTACCACTTTTAAAAATATTTTTATAACATCTTGAAAATACAAAAAAATAGAGTTTCCAACAGAACCTATTTTTGAAAGAGTTATGTCTCAGCCTACCCTGGAGTGACGCTTTATTATTAAAATATCTAATGTGTTTTGGACTATAAATATTGAGGCCTTCTTCAGGAGGCTATAAATGATGAACAACAATACATAAATAGACATACAGAAGCATCATAAAGGGTAGAACATTTCAAATAATTGTGCATTGCAATATAGCCTGTATACATATTCAGAGAAAGTAGTCTGATGAATTTTGTAATAAAACAGTCTCTAGTACAATTTACTGGTGAATAAATCTGCTCATTAATCCAGGAGGTGCAGAACAGACAAGTTCATATCAGAATCTGCAAAGATTAAATTCCTTAAACATTCCTAATCTTCTCAATTTTCTCCTCCCTTGCTCTTCCAGTCAGTATTTGTGCTCAAGTAAAGAACTCTTTCTTCCTCTACTCTATCCATTCTTACAACCATCACTTCTAGTAGCTAGCAGGGAATTCTACTGACATCCCTGCATCGAATGATCTGTTGCTAAAATGGTAGAAGCCATCATAAGCTGAATTTGTATGTTAAACTGAGTGTATGTGTCAAATATATCAGCCAGAAGAAAAGTCTTACCATATAAACCATTCCTTGATATAGTGCCCCACAGATGACATAACCTTAAGGCAAGGATGAGTAAAGTGTAGTCCATGGTGCACATGCTGCCTCTCCAGGGCCCACTTTTATTGCCCTTTATGGCCTGTTCCCCAAAGCTTCCCACAATCTTTTTAAAAATGTTTTTGGCACATATTTGGGCAATTTTTGTCCCCAAACCACAGAGCTTCCCTTCACATGTGAAGACATAGGAAAATACCCACTCCTACAGCCTCATACTACACCTAAATACCTCCATTGTTCTGTGCAGACCTTGTCAAAAAAGTGATGTAATGTCACTTCTTGTTGCCATTTTGAGAGGGGTTGCAGAGGCAAATGGAGGTAATTTGAACTTGCTGGATGGTATGGCCTATAGGCGAGTTGAGGAGAGGAACTTGGTCCCTGGCCCCCATGCAATTGCCCACCACTGTCCTAAGGTATTTGTAGTAGTGAGGCCTACTCACATACAGCTGTGCAGTCTCCACATGATCCATGATGCATGGATGCTCTCCCAGCTCACATATTGATGGACATACTTGGTCTAACATCAAAATAGGACTATAAATTAGTTGTTTATATAGGACTGACATCTTGTTCAGCATTTAAATATAAGAGACCTATCCTTCTTGTAGATGCTTTAATGAACAAAATCTTGCGAACATAAAAATTCGTTTTACATTACCATTGGACACATGACAGCTGAAGGAAAAAATGTTTGAGTCATTTTTTTTGTCTGAAACATGCAATAATTATACTCTCATGAGATAAATGCAGTATTTGCTATCTTCCTGACTATAGCCACAACTAAACAATCCACTCACTGTTCTTCATCTACAATTGCTGAAGATTCTGTATAGCAAAGCAAAAAGTAGCAGAAAGGCAGAACTGTTTATCTTCTATCTTCTCTTTCACTCCTTGGACCCACTGTTTAGTCATTATACGCCCGCATTACTACTTGGTGGCTGGTGGGGAATGGGAAGGATTGGAGAAGAACCTAGTTTAAGACTCTATTGATAGTCACACACCAATGACATCTTCCACTGAGATCTGCCAAGTCCTCTGTAGGCCTCAGAGGGTGATATCCTGTGTCTAGTTATGGGGACAGTTTTGAAACATTCCTGGAGTGGTGCATGAAGTAGTGCAGAAGAGCTCTGCAACCTATTTTAAAAGGCAACTCATTTCTTGTGAGGAGGGGAATAGAAGGCAAAAAAAGGGGGGGGTCCAAAGCAGGCATGGACGTCACATGTGACTGCATGACCACATTTTTGCCACACCTGAGTGCGTGGGAGATGAGATTATTCTGGTATATATGTCCAGTAGATCACTTGAGCCATCCAAATGTTTGGAATTTCAACTCTTAGAATTTCTGACATTGTCCTAGGGGACCTAGAGGATGATATATCTAGAGTAGCAAAGGCTGAGAAGCTCTTCATTAATTACTTGTCTTCTGTTCACTTCATGGTACTATTTAAGAACTACTTTTTCTTCAAGAGTTGTAGAATGGCTCACGATCTGTGAGTTAGTCATTGCTAGGCACTTTATCACTTGTTCTTTTGTGTTAGAAGTGTTGCAGTTATTTCAGTTTTCAAAAACATAATTCTTTTTTCCCCCATGACTTTTTTTTGACATACTTCTTGAATCCAGTAGTTAAGATTTACAATTTCCATTATGAATAATATTTCTTGCAAGAGAAGAAAAACATGACTGTAAGGCAAGCATACATTTTCCATCACTGCACAGCAGTTAGTCTTCAGTGACTGATGTTGTTTGTAGTTTGGGAAAGTAATATTAGAGAAACAGCAAATAAGAATTATATTTTAGCAGATATACTCATTGTTCATCCCATATTTTGTTTCATTCTTTAGTAAAGTGAGAGCTTATTACTACCAATAATGAAGATAAAAAGCCAGTAAACCTTTTCTCATAGCTTAATATAACTATAAACATTGATAAATTGCACATAATGAAATAGTCATTATGACAGAATTGTCTTTTAAAATGATATATTTAGGGGTGAAGTCTATACTACACACCATTCAGATAAACAGAGAGACAATAAATAATGGAGGGAGAGAAAGTGTAAAATGTGCACACATTCTTTCAAACATAAAGGACGTACAGCACTGGAAAAGGGCTGTTGATTAAACTTGGAATGGAAGCCTGGAAACTGCACAAAGCATAAAAATAACCAGGGTTTTCTACCTTTGAATCATCATGTAGGAACTCTCTCTCAGTCACTCTGATGAAGTGCTTAAAATATCACACCTAAGAATATACAGTGGCATATGCTGCCTCAGAGTGTGGTGGAGTCTCCTTCTTTGGATGTTTTTTAAGCAGAGGCTGGATGGCCATTTGTTGGGAATGCTTTGTTGTGTGTTCCTATAGGGGGTTAGATTGGATAGTTCCTGTGGTCTCTTCCAACTCTATGGTTCTATAATTCTAAGATTGATAATATCCAAAGAGTTGGATATGATTCTGATCAAATGATTTATCAGCCTAACAATTTCAAGAGTTCAAAACTTCTTCAGGGTAACTAAGAAGCATCTTATTATATTCTTCAGTGTTCACTGCAACATTCCTTAATAGAAGGGTGTACATTTGTGTTCGTGTATCATTTCTCCTCCTACTCTTTTCCCTTCTGTTATTCATACCTGCTCTACCTTTGCTTCTCAAAACCCTGTTGAACCATATCTCAAGAACAGAAGGTATCTCATCACCATCCAGGATCACAGTTCCAGTCTTTCTGTTTATAGATCAGGGTGGGCAATCTGTGTTTTTTCCCAGAAAGGCTGGAGTGCAGCTTCCATTCTCTCACACCACTGCTTACAATGGTGACCGCTGATGGGACTTTCAGCCCCATAGCACCAAAGGGACAAATTTGTCCATCTTTATTACAATGAAAACCTGAATCTTAGAGTGAAATATGGTTGGCAATATATATCTTATTTATATTCTATGCTCTTTTATTTACATTCACTGTTATATTATGATGATCTGGAAAGTTTCACATGTTGTGGCCATTATTTGGAGCTCTTTTTGAACTGATGTATGTGGCATTTGTAATCAGGTGGGATGGCACTTATATGAAGTGGCTAATCACACAACTGGAGTAATTTTCTCCCTATCAGCACAAATGTTGAAATACAAGGTTGGCACTGGCAGAGAGAAAAATAACCATTAGTGCATGTTGATGAGCCTCTCTACATGAATGGAAACATACTGGATACCATATGGAATGACTTAAGAGGTCTTTATGTAAGAACATAATCATAAATTTCATCCTCTCCCAGTTATGGTCAGTGTACTTCTCAAAATAATTAGTTACAGCTGCAAGCACCCAATGTGTTTGGTGTTACAGTTACAATTCTTAATTGGGTCTCATTATGTTTTTGCTATTCAAAAGTAACAATAACTACTTTAGTAACGTTACAATATTATAATGTGTCATCCCTTATTGTGCTGCAATCAAAATGCAATAGTAATTATGTTTTATTTATTGCTAAAAGGGATAACAAGTAACTCATTATTAATTGTTTCTATGTTCTGCTTATAAATGACAAGAGACATGCCATTCTATACACATCTACTTGGAACAGTGTTGCCAGACCTCAGGATCTAGTCCTGAGTTTTCAGTATTTGTGGACCGTCTCCAGGTGAGAGACAAGAATACAACTTCTCCAGTTTTGATGGGCTCAGCTCTAGGCAAGAGGAAAGGGTTGTATGCAGATCTCCTGCTCAGCTAATAGAACAGCAGCTTGCTACAATTTTACAAGGTTTAATTGATTCAGTGCTGCCGTTTGTAAACACTTTCTATAAGGTCTATATACATCTTCCTTCTGTAACAAGCATTGGGCACCAGGACTCATCCTCTGCTGTGTCCTGCATTTGTCTTCTGACTAATACCAAGTAAACTAGAGTAAATGATCCTTCTTGTTGTTATAGAATCATAGAAATGTAGAGTTGGAAGAGACCACACAGGCCATCCAGTCCAACCCCCTGCCATGCAGGAACACCCTCAAATCAATCCCGACAGATGGCCATCAAGTCTCTGCTTAAAAACTTCCAAGGAAGGAGACTCCACTACACTCCGAGGCAGCAGATTCCATTGCTGGACAGCCCTGACCGTCAGGAAGTTCTTCCTGAGGTTCAGGTGGAATCTCCTTTCCTGCAGCTTGAATCCATTGCCCCTTGTCCTGGTCTCTGGAGCAGCAGAAAACAAGCCCTCTCCTTCCTCTACGTGGCATCCCTTCAAATATTTAAACATGGCTATCATGTCCCCTCTTAACCTCCTCTTCTGCAGACTAAACATACCCAGCTCTCTAAGTCTATCCTCGTAGGGCATGGCTTCCAGGTCTCTCACCATTTTGGTCGCCCTCCTCTGGACTTGCTCCAGCTTGTCAATATCCTTCTTGAATTGGGGTGCCCAGAACTGGACACAGTATTCAAGATGGGGTCTAACCAAAGCAGAGTAGAGTGGTACCAGTACCTCCCTCGATCTAGACACCATACTTCTATTGATGCAGCCGAGAATTGCATTGGCTTTCTTGGCTGCCGCATCACACTGCTGACTCATGTTCAGCTTGTGGTCTATGAAGACTCCTAGATCCCTTTCACACGTACTACTATCCAGCCACGTGTCCCCCATCCTATATTTCTGTATTCCATTTTTTCTACCTAAGTGTAGGACCTTACATCTCTCTCTGTTGAATTTCATTTTGTTCGCCCTGGCCCAGCTCTCCAATCTATCCTGGTCATTTTGAATTTTGATCCTGTCCTCTGGCGTATTAGCAACCCCTCCCAATTTGGTGTCATCTGCACATTTGATGAGCATGCCCTCTATTCCTTCATCCAAGTCATTGATAAAAATATTGAACAGCACTGGGCCCAGGACAGAACCCTGTGGCACCCCACTAGTCACTTCTCTCCAGGATGAAAAGCAGCCATTCGTGATCACCCTTTGGGTTCGGTCGGTCAACCAATTACAAATCCAACTAACAGTAGCCCTGTCCAGCCCACATTTTACTAGCTTCATTGCAAGAATGTCATGGGGAACTTTGTCGAAGGCCTTACTGAAATCAAGGTATGCTACATCCACAGCATTCCCTTCATCTATCAAGCTAGTAACTCTATCATAAAAAGAGATAAGATTAGTCTGGCATGACTTATTTTTGAGAAATCCATGTTGACTTCTAGTGATTACCGCGTTGCTTTCTAAATGATTAGAAACTGACTGCTTAATGATCTGCTCCAGTATCTTTCCGGGTACTGATGTCAGGCTGACTGGGCGATAATTATTTGGGTCCTCTTTTTTTCCCTTCTTGAAGATGGGGATAACATTTGCTCTCTTCCAGTCTGCTGGAACTTCTCCTGTCCTCCAAGATTCCTCAAAGATTATAGCAAGCGGTTCCGAAATGACCTCTGCCAGCTCTTTTAATATCCTAGGATGCAATTCATCTGGCCCTGGAGACTTGAATTCATCCAATGTGGCCAGGTATTCCTGTACCACCACTCTACCTATTATGTGCCTCATTTCTCCTGCTTCCTCCCCTGCTTCCCAACCACCAGGTTGAGTGCTTGTATCCTTCTGGGAAAAAACGGAGGCAAAGAAGGTGTTAAGTAGTTCTGCCTTTTCTCTTCCCCCTGTGAGTAACTCGCCATCTTCTCTGCGCAGCGACCCTACTGTCTCCTTCTTTTTCCTTTTGCTGCGGACATATTTTAAAAAAGCCTTTTTATTGTTTTTAATGTCTCTGGCCAGCCTAAGTTCGTTCTGTGCTTTAGCCTTTCTGACCTCCTCCCTACATCTCCTGGCTACTTGCTTAAATTCTTCTTTGGTGGTTTCCCCCTTCTTCCATTTCCTATACATGTTTCTCTTAACACTTAGCTTAGCTGAGAGTTCTTTAGTCAACCATTCTGGTTTCTTCAGATGCCTTCCATTTTTACTCCTTATTGGCACAGTTTTAGACTGTGCCTTCAGTATCTCCTTTTTGAGGAACTCCCATGCCTCCTGAACTCCTTTCCCTTTCACTATTCCTGACCACGGAATTCCAGCCAGTAGCTCCCTAAGTTTACAGAAGTCCGCTTTTTTAAAATCTAAGATGAGTGTCTGGCTACACGTATCTTCTCCTTCCCACTGAATGCTAAATTCCAACAGGGCATGGTCACTCCCCCCTAAAGATCCAACCACTTCTACCTCATAAACAAGGTCATCCCTGTTGGTCAAGACCGGATCTAGAATATTTGATCCCCTTGTGGCCTGTTGTGTGCTTTCAAGTCATACCTGCCTTATGGTGATACTTAGGTGAACCTATCATGGGTTTTTCTGGGGTTGAGAGTGTATGATGCACCCAAGGTCTCTCAGTGGGTTTCTATGACTGAGTGGAAAATTGTAGTCCAAAGTTCAAACCAACACACCATGCTGACTCTCTCATTTTACCTTGACCTGGGAATATTCTCTTTAGTTAAAAGTCCTATCTTAATTTCCAAACAAAACTATGTTGTCTGTTTGTGTCCTTGAATGACAAACTGAGCAACTGTGGGTTGTATTTAATTCATAATGCTGCATGACATCATGAAGGTCTGTCTTGAGGTCTCATGTTTTGGCCCAGAAATTTCTGGAGTCAGGATAATGCTAAAGTACATCCTTAACTTGGAACAATGACTCTTATTTTCAAATATGCAGTTTAGGTTTGTGTCCAAAGAGCATTTTGCTGCCACCCCATAAGGAATGTACTGCATTCAAAGAGAAATACTGACTTCAGGTGTTACAATAACCTGCATGGACTGCAGGTATAGAAAGTTATCTTAAATTAGAATTGTGTGGAGGAGAACCATGCTTGCCACTTCCTGTTGCTAGGCCAGAAAGAACTGATTAAATGTTTTCTTCTCTGCTGGAAGGCTGCAGTGATCACAGAGCCTTTTTCTGCCTTGTCTGTCTTACCAAAGTCTCAGAAATACACAGTTCATAGCAAAAGAATTTTGGAGCCCCTAGCAAAGGAAGTTCTGTTTATCAAGAAAATGTATGACTATGTGCCTTCTTGGACCTTGGGGGATGGCCTTGGACATTTTGTAAACTCTCCTTGCTAAGTCTCTTTCTTTACTGAATGCAAGCATAGAAATTATTCATAGACCAAAAGCACTAGAATGGACTTAATTACTGTAAAAGCACACGTGGTCCCAAAAGAGAGGGGGTATTTTACAATGAGTTCTAAATATCTTTAAAATCACCAGTGGAAAGAAATACTAGCAGACTTTCTGATTTGCACTCTAACAGATATGCAATATAGTAAAGTAGGGCATTACTTAGATACTGAATGTTTCTGACATATCACAGTATCAGTTATCAACATCTATTTGAAGGGAGCTGGGAAAATTGGTTCATATATTGTTATTACTATTTTAGCTAAATTAAGGAATTGGAGATCCTTTTATTTCATGCTGTTTCTTTATCACAAGCTAGCATACTTAACAGAGGCTTGCTGTCCCTTACCTACAATGGAAATTAATTAATGTAACATTTAATTTAATGATTCTTATGGGGGAAAATGAGAAATATCATGAGCAGAACAATCTTTGTAGCCCTCATAGGAAGTGTCATAACATATTATGTCCTTAGATACATCGATAGACAGATGCACCCATGGACAACATATGCACTGTTGTTAAGTCATGAAAACTGACAAAACTGAAAATTTCTTTGACAATGACTCAGGTATAGCAAGCAATAGGAAGTGAGCATCAACAAAGATATCTCACCAGTGATCTTCTTTCTAGCTCAAAGCAATGGATGGCTCCATATTTAACAGGTCATTTGCTTTCTCCATTGTACTTATTTAGCTTCTGAGTATATTGAATTTTATGCTATTTTAAAGTTACCTATTGTGAAGGGTCAAGTGAGTTTTTGTGTTAGATGCAGTACAGTTAAAGAAATTATAGATGCTTGCTGCGGACATTTTCACACAGATAAACATCATCATTGGATGGCATCTAAACAGCCAAAAAAAAAAAAAAAGGTATTTATAGCTGTTCTTTGTAGCAGTGATGGATGACAGGACATAGTTTAACATGTACACATATTTTCTCAAATATTTCATTTATATATTGAAATAACCATAAATCATAGAATTGCTGGGAGCTAATCGGATCAAATTGAGGAGAGAGATACATTTGTGTAATATACTTCCAGTGATGTCCAGCCACAGAAATTGTTTCCCTGGTGAAGAAATAGATAGAATTAAGCACATTGATTCTGAGCAATACAATACCTGGAGGGACTATGCACAGCAGTAGACAGGTGTTTTTACGGTTCGTGCAGCTATGAAAGAAATGTGTTTATAGAGAGTGGACTTAAGGGATAAGAACTGTAAGTAAACTGAGGTGTGTGTTAGCAGGTGTGAACAATAGATGTATTCAGTTAAATATATACTTTCTAAGGATCAACTCATGTTGCAAAACTCTTTGTTTCTAGTCTCACTTAAATAAGTTTAAGGACTTGTATTGCTCTTAAAAATGCTACTCTTTTTAGAGCTGCCACTGAAGATAAGTTATATAATAATTAACCAACAACCCTCCCTCTGACAAGTTTCCATGTCACACAGTGTACAAACATTAAAGCTGAAATCCCATACAGCTGAAATCAATTGGACTTACTTTTGAGTATAGATATATAGGATTGCACAATAGAATCCTTTATTTGTCCTTTAACTTTTTTATATTAGGTAAGGACTGTATAGCAGTTGTTATCCATATAAAATGGCAATTCAACATGAAGGTTAGACTAGAATCTAATCAAAATTAAGATATCAAAATAAAAGGCATAACTCCATCCAGTTGATATCAGCATACCTGAATTTTTGATTGGCTCTTGCTCATGCTGATTTTCCCTGGTAGCTGTTAACATGTTAGGTTTGTTCAGAAAGATCTTACTCACTTATCTCAAATGGTATGCCAAAGTCAAAGCCACTGTTCAAAGTTATGGATGACGCAAACCCCCCTTTTGATTTCAAGGAAAGTGCTAATAACAAATTTATTTCTGTACTATGCTTAGCCAACATTACTTTCAGTGTTTCAACTGAGCTCAGATTTCAACAATACCCACTCTTTCTGTCCCCATGGAAAGCAGTCTTTTTTTTTTTTTTCTGTTTCAGACCTCAAACATGGATTCTATATCTGAAGCGGATGAGCATGTTTCAATCGCATATATGCTAAATCTGGCTCTTCTTCCCATAATGCACATATCTGCACAGTGATCTCCTGCCCAGAAGTTGGCATCCAGATGGTGGCACTGGCAGTATTCTAGAGAAAATCTCATCATCAGCCTAACCAACTACTGTTTTGCTAGCATTTCTTTGTCACAATCAGCCTTCTGCAAAGCACTCATTTCACCACATAGTCAATCACATTTTATCCAAACAAAAATTAGAACAAATTAAGTTAACAAAGACTTAGGTATTCATTAAAAAAGTGGGAAGCAGGGTTAACGCTAAGATTGTAGCCAACTGTCAGAGACCTAAATACCCTGAAGACACTAGATCCTGTCTGATCTTGCAAGTTTAGTGCGGTCAAGCCTGGTTAGTGCATGGATAGGAGACTGCAAAGGATATCTAGTATTGCAGTCATTATAGGAGAAGGAGATGGCAAACCACCTCTGAGTATTCCTTGCTTAAGAGAACTGTATGAAATTTATGGGGTTGTCATAAGTCAACAGGTGTGTTGAAGGCACCTACAGACACATACACAGTTGTAGCTTCAGAAAAACACAGACAATTCCTAGAAAGTTTCTGAAGTTTCTGCTCTTCTGACACCCCCCCCATGAAGACCAAAAATTGATCAAATATTCAGTATAATCATAGTATTATTCCCTATATCACTAACAGACAGGTCTTTCTAAGAACTGAGCTTCAACTTGTACAGACCTACCATCAGGGAGGATGAGATGACCATCTCAAATACTGTATCTACACATCATAAAAAGAAAGGAAGAAACAAAACCTCTTAGTTGTTTTAGAGATCACTGTTTTATTAATGCAATCAAGAGGAAAGAAAGAAAAAAATGGATTTTCTATTTCAGGAACCAAAATCACTTAGCTGACCTTGGGTATTGCCCATCTTGACTTAAAAACTGGAAAAGGGTCTCATCTGTTGTTTTGGTATAGATAAGGAAATAATGTCTTACACTAGCCTTCTAATATTCATAAATCCCTTGAAAGTGATAGATATGACCAAGACTACTTCTCAGTGGTTAATCTTGATATTCATCCAATCTGACTAGAGTTTTATTGCATAGTAACTGGATGCAAATTACGCAGTCATTTGAACATATGCTTCCTCCTCCGCTCCCCGCCCTACGCAAATTGAAGGCATTTTGTACCACATTCTTGAACATCTTGTTCAATTGTGCCATGAGACTTTGGTATGCCACATGCTGTAATATAACATAATGCAGGTGAAAAAACAATCTGGAAATGTAACAAAATGTCAAAAAGTTATTTTTCAAGTGCACAATAACAGGTTGCAATGTTTACAGCATTGTGGTTGTTCTCTTCGGTTTGACAATCTAAACATTTACTATGTGGTGAACAAATGAGATATGTCTTAGAAAACAAATGTAATGCTTGGAATTCGATGAAGTAATCTTCCTGTAAAAATCTGTCAATGTCTGTTGATGGGTTTGGAGTCTCTATGGATTATCAGAAGGCTGTAGTGTTTGCCTGATTAGATTGTATCACATTTAAAAAGTTGAAAATAACTTTCTTCTCTTTTCCACCCCATCCCAAACAGCTTCTCTATAGAATATGTTGCACACCAAATATACAAATATGGGACCCAGACCCAGCAGCAAACCCAGAGGCCAACTATAGTCCTATATCTTCTCTGGGAATACTGTTACAGTACATATTACATTACAGTTCGAGTGCTGTGGACTCATCCAGATTGAAAAAATGTACTGAAGTGTAGTGGATCTCATTGCCATACTTATCACTTTTATTGTGTTATGATCCAAATTATGTTTCTCTAGTTTAGTGTATTTCCCACTAATTCCCATCAAGTATCACAACTCTCTTTAGTCTTTAACTCTATATTTCAGGAGAAACTAGAATTCAAATCCAAATGTCTATTAGACTGTTGTGATTAAGATGGTTTTTATTTTTCAGTGTGCCTTCTATGTGCAGTGTTGTGGGCCATGGCTGTAACCTTTTCAATATTACATGTTCTAAAAAGAAGAAAACATCAAAGAACTTCTCATGGGTGAGGGTTTTTATGCTTACATTAAATATGAGGTGGCCAAGAGATATGAGAAAATGCCCTGTCATTCACTACAACTTTATCTATATGGTGGTGTGCAGCCACACTGCTTTCTCAAACTTCAATTAAAGCCGAGAGAAGAAGGCACAATGTAACTCTTCCAGTGTGAGCCTCTTTCAGAGGAGTAACCACAAGCAGCCAGGGAGCCTTCACAATGAGGGCAAGTCTGCCATTAAATGTAATAAAAAGCAAGGGGGGGGGAAGCACACAACATTCTCAGCAGCCTTATAATGACATGGTAAGGAGACCATTAGTTCCATCTCTTCTCTACAGCTGGAAAAACAGTTTCCCGTCTGTCTCTGTGTGTAGCACTGCTGTTATAAGTATACACATTATAGCTAAGTCCAGTTACTCCTTACACATTTATAGTTAGAGAATTCTCAGGAATGGAGTTGAATCCTGAAGAATGACAACCAGAGCTGAGACAAACAAATTTCAGAAGACTTTTTTTCCCCCAAAAATAAAAGTCTTTCTCCCATTACATCTATATGGTTTATCCACAATTTTTGAAAATGTGGCTGCTTTATGTAGCCACAGTATGATGTCAGGTATCAAGCACTGTTAGATTTTGGAAATAATACACTGAAAGTAATAAAGTTGCATTACTTTTTGAGTAAAAAAGGCTGCTTTTTTTTTTAATGTTCTAACAAAAATGTGTAAACATTACGGTTTGAAAATGAAAGCATTCTCTATAACTCCCTTCACCCATTTGATATTAGAGCAATGGGGCTTTAGGCAGTAAGGGTTTTCTTTCATGCCTTTACCCTATACATGCTGTCTTTAAAACTTTCCCCATTTGCTCAGTCACCCATTTTGGAGGTGTAGCTAAGTAACCACACCAGTGACCAAAGGACCTTTCAAGATGTATTTGCAAGTGCATAAAGGACTTCTTCCTCTCTCTCTTTCCTTGCTTCCTCAAGATGTTGTGTGCAGGCTCTGCTCAGCTGCTCCTCTTCCTGAAACTTTCCTTCAGTAAGCCAGTGCTTAGCAGAATCTGCATGTATATATTTTTGGATGTATGTTTAAATGTAATTAGTAAAGTTTTTAGCCATGAAACTTGCATACTATCTCTTTGCCTTATTTTGCTAAAACTAGTCTTAGAGAGACCCAAGAGATTCAGTGTTTCTATTTGTGAACTTTGCTAAAGGAGGCTGAGGCTTAATTGAA
>CAOLHI010005960.1:0-47307 GCA_948474755.1 Ctenosaura bakeri | reverse complement strand
TAATAAAGATAAATCTAATTTATCCCATTTCTCTAATTCTATCTTTATCTCTTTCCACTTTTCCCCATAATTATTATCGAAAAGTTCCTTATTATTCTTAGAGATTACTATTCCCAAATATTTAGCTTTTTTTATTAAGCTAAAATTAGTTTTTTCTTGTATTTCTTGCTCTTCTATCTTTGACATATTCTTAGTTATTATATACATCTTCTCTTTGTTAATCTTAAATCCTGATAGTTCTCCATACTGATTTAATATATCATTTAAGATACTTATATCTTGCAATGGGTCCTCTAATGTTATCACCAAATCGTCCACAAAGGCTCTGATTTTGTATGTTTGTTTTCTAACTTTAACCCCTTGGATTAATTTCTCTTCTCTAATTTTTCTATTTAACACTTCTAATACCATAATAAATAATAAAGGGGATAAAGGACATCCTTGTCTAGTTCCTTTTCTTATAGCTATGGCTTCCATTCTCTCTCCATTTATTATTATCTGTGCTGTTTGATTTTTATATATTAAGTTAATCCAATTTAAGAAGTTATTACCTATATTAATCTTAGCCAATATTTCTTTCATGAAGGTCCAATTAACGTTGTCAAACGCTTTTTCTGCATCTAGCAGAATTAGCGCTAATTTCTTTTCATTATGTTTATGGAAGTGCTCCAAAATATCTATTATAATTCTAATATTATTTTTAAGTTGTCTTTTAGGAATGAATCCATCCTGATCATCATGAATCCACTCCTGCAGAACTTTCTTTAATCTCTCTGCTAGTATCAATACAAAGATTTTATAGTCTACATTTAGAAGAGATATTGGTCTATAATTCTTCATCTCCAAATGCTCTCTCCCCTCTTTGGGTAGCAAGGTGATATTTGCTTCTCTCCATATTTGGGGTATATCTTCTTTTTCCAAATTTTGGATTAGTTTGTATAATGGATCTACTAGTTGTTCAGTGAATGTTTTATAATATAGAGCAGTGAATCCATCTGGACCTGGAGCTTTTTGAGACTTTAATCTTTTTATAGCTTCTACGATTTCTTCTTTAGATATTGGATTATTCATTACCATTCTTTGCATCTTGGTGAACTCTGGTACATCATTTTCTCTTAAATATTGTTTCATTTTATCTAACCTTTCTTGGGTCACATCCTCATCGAAGTAAAGTTCTTTATAGTAACTTACAAATGCTTTTTTAATTTTCTCTTGATCAATTTGTACTTCTTCTCCTACTCTTAATTCTTGAATAGTTATTTTTTCTCTTTCCTTTCTCAGTTTATATGCTAACCACTTATTTGATTTGTTAGCATTAAAGAAATAATTCTGTTCTGTAAATTTTAGTTTACTTGCTAAACAGAATAACAGCGATAAAAAAAGGAAGATAATTGAGATGGCTACAGCGGCTGGAAAAAGAAAAAATATAGTGCAAACACAACTACAGGTTACAACTCAAAGAAGACCTTCATTAGAAGCGCAGACAAGTAACAAAGATCCATATCAACTTTTATTGGAAGAAGTGAAAAAAATGAGAGAAGATGCTAAAGCTGAGATGAAAGAACTATCTGCAGAAGTAAAGAAAGAAGTTAGAGAAGTGAGGAAGGATATGGAAAACTTGGGAAGAAAACTGGAATTAGATCTGAAACAAATGAATGAAAAAATAGAAGGGGTCCAAGATAAAACTAAAAAGCTGGAGACCAAAACAGAAGATATTGAATTCTCAGTAGAAAAGAATGAAATGAAAACAATGTTGATGGAAATTAAATATCGAGAGAAGTGCCTGAAAATTAGAGGTCTGGAAGAAATTCAGGGGGAGGACCTCTACGCTAAGCTCATCCCGGCATTAGCCCAGTTTATGAATTGGTCGACAGAACAACTGGATATTGAGGTGGACCAGATCTTCAGGATCAGTTCTATTATCGCCAGAAAAAGGAAGCTCCCATGCAACATCATGGTGTATTTTGTGAGAGAGAGGGTGAAGGAAATGATCATTCAGCAGAGCTACAATAATAGCTTAATTCTGGACGGGGTGGAGCTTAAGATATTTAAAGACGTACCCTCACAAATACTCAAGAAGAGGAAGGATTACAGTTTCTTAATGCAAGTGTTGAAAAGAAGAGGAATCATTTACAGGTGGGGAAGATTTGAAGGAATAATTCTAACATAAAGAAGATATACATTGGATTCGGTTATAAAGGCTAAAGAATTTCTGAGGAGAAATAAAGAGGACTTGGAGAAAATAGAAAGAAAATAGGTAGAAAAGGGAAAGGAAAAAAGTGAAGAAAAGATTAAAGAAGAAGAAAAGGGAACAAAACGACAAGTAACAAATAAAAAAGAGGGAGCGACAAACCTATCTGAAGAATCGGTATTATCAGGAGAAGACAACAATTCAGAACAAGAAGAAGAAGAGTTAGACCCAGAACTAGAAGAAGAAATACCTGAAGATCTAACCAACACCTGAAGTATAAATCTAAAAACTGAAATACAGAATGCAGACTAAGATAATCTCTTGGAATGTTAGGGGACTAAATTACTTACCCAAACAGAAAAATTTTTTTCACCTACTTGAAAAACAAAAATGTGAAATTATATGCCTACAAGAAACCCATATCAAAGAAATAGATTCAAAATTATTAGTTAATCCAAAATTAGGGGATATATTTAGGACATCAAATAAAAAGAAAAAAAGAGGGGTTGCAATATATGTAAACAAAAAATACAAAGCAGAAGAAGTCTTGAATGACTCGAATGGTAGGTATTTGGGAATAGAGCTAACCTTATTAAATAATAAAATATTAGTGTTAGGAATCTATGGGCCATTAGAGAATAAAGGAGAATTTTATAGAAAATTGTTACAAAAAATTTCAAGTTTGGAGTATCATGAGATAATAATGATGAGTGATTTTAATGGGGTGATAAATCCCCAACAGGATAGAACAGGAAAATTGACAAATAAGAAGAAGAGAGGCAAGTTGCCTAAATCCTTTTTTCAGATGATTGATATGCTTTCTCTAACAGATGTGTGGAGAAGGCTAAATAAAAATATCAATGACTATACATACTATTCCCAATATCATAAATCGTGGTCAAGAATCGATATGTTTTTAACATCCAAGACACTAAATTCAAAAATAAGGAAAATGGAAATAATCCCAAGAAGTATTTCAGATCATAACCCTATAATACTAACATTGGAAGATAAAAGACAAGAATATGTATGGAGACTGAAGGATAATTTATTGAAAAATGGGAAAATACTACAAAGAGCCAAACCTGAATTAAGAAATTATTTTAAAGATAATCTGGATAAAGGAATATCAATAAAATCAGTTTGGGAGGCGGGGAAAGCATTTATGAGAAGTTTTTTTATCCAACAAGAAGCTTGTTGGAAAAAGGAAAAACAGGAAAAATAAAATAAAATTATAAATGAAATTAAAAAACTAGAGGAAGAATTTAAGAAAAATCCGAAAAAGGATCATATAGACAAACAAATTAAAATATTACAGAAGCAAATAGATATAAAGGTAACTTTCCATCCTTTTTTTAAAATATATTTTTATTAAGAAAAAGAATTTAAAAATATGATACATTACATTTACAGCAATATATACCCCCAACCCCTCCACTTCCATCCAATTACATTTTTCCCCAGTTGATGTCTGTACATTTTGTCCAGCTTTAGTAACAAAAGAGAATTTTCTTCTCAGTTATGTACAATTAAACAGTCACAACATATTTTAATATCCCCATCAAACCCCTTACATCTTCTATTTGTCTTTCAACCATCTTTCCACTCCCCCTCAAATTTCTGGATTGATTTATTTTTTAAGATGTTCACCAATCTTTCATTCTGAATCATGTCTAACACCTATTTTCCATTCTTCAGGGTTTATAGTTTTGGTAGGTTTCCAATAATGAGCATATGTTATTCTAGCTGCTGTCACCATGTATAGTACTAGAATTTTATGTCTTCTAATTTCAGTCTTTGAACCTAACATATTTAAGAAATACATTTCAGGAGACATCTCAAATTTACATTTAAAGAGCTTTTGTATCATATCATGGATTTGTTTCCAAAATTTCTTTGCTTTTTCACATGACCACCACATATGATAACAAGTTCCTTTTTTTAATTCACGCTTCCAACAAATACCATCATCTTTTTTTTTCTTTTTGTTTGTTTGTTATTCTTTGTAATTTTTCTGGAGTCATGTACCATTTGTGTAACATTTTATAATAGTTTTCTCTAAGATTCAAATTGGGAGTAAAATTTATGTCTCTTTTCCGAGTTTTTTCCATTCACCCAATTCTATTGAATGTCCAATATTTTGAGCCCATTTTATCATTGTCTCCTTTACTGCTTACTGTTCCATATTCCTCTGAAGTAATAATTTATAAAGTTTGGATATCAGTTTTTTATGCTCACCAAGTAACAATAAATCCATTTCATTTTCTTTTCTTTCAAATCCAAAAAGTTTTTGATCCATTTTAAATCTTTCTTTTAACTGTCTTTGAGGAAACCAATTTAACTCATGTCCTTCTTCCTTTAATTCTTCAAATATCCTCATTTTTTAGTTATCCTGGTCCCATTCAATTAAGACTTTATAAGACAGCATCTTCCCCTCCTTTGTTTCAGAAACATTAAAAGTTTCTTGTGGCGAAGTCCAGGTTGGAAGTTTCATATAAAACTTTTGTTTCACTATTTGCCAAACTCTAAGTAGAGTTTTCCTTATACAATGGTTATTAAAATCCTTGTTAACTGTAATCTTATTATAACATAGATAAACATGCTAGCCAAATCTATTTCCAATCGCTTCTAATCTGTCAATAGAGATTTCTCTAAAGAAATCCAGTCTTTAATCCACCCTAAACAGCATGCATAATAATATATTCTTAAAGATGGTAGATCAAATCCTTCTCTTTCCTTAGAATCTTGAAGTGTCTTGAGTCTAATTCTTGGTTTTTCTCCTGCCCATACGAATTTCAAAATTTCCTTTTCTCATTCATTAAAAAAAATTTCATTTCCAATTATTAGTAAATTTTGAAATAACAACATCAATTTAGGAAGTAGAGACATTTTAAAAGCATTTATCCTCCCCAACAGGAATAGGTTTAACTTAGTCCATTTTAACATATCATTTTTAATCTCTTACCATACTTTCTGGTAATTATTATTAAATAGTTCCTGATTTTTCTTCATAATAAATATTCCCAAATATTTTATTTTTTGGCAGCTTTAAGTCCAGATTTTTTTGTTCTTTTCTTGTCATATTCATTACCAGCATCTCTGTCTTTTATTTATTTATTTTATCACCAGCAATTTGTCCATAATCTTTTAGATCTTTGATCAGTTCTTGAACGGAGTCTTGAGGTTCCTCTAAGAAGATGACCACGTTGTCTGTGAAGGCTCTTAATTTCAGTTCTCGCTTTTTTATTCTCAGACCTTTGATCCTTTAATCTTCTTTAATCTTTTTTAACAACACCTCTAAAACTGTGATAAATAATAAGAGTGAGAGTGGCCATCCTTTCTGAACACCTTTAGTTATGAAGAAATTCTTAGAGAGATCCTTATTTATTATCAGTCTAGCTGATTGATCTTGATAAATCATTCCTACCCACTGGCAAAAATCTTCTCCAAAATTTAACTCTTCCAATGTCTTGTGCAAGAATCTCCATGAAACATTATCAAATGCCTTTTCCACATCCAAATAAATTACTTTCCATCCTTTTTTAATGGGGCAAATGAGATGGCCATTATCTTATGCTTAGTAAGGCTAAGGTCTGAGATTTTAGACTATCCCATTGTGCCATTTATGAAAAATATGTGGGTTTTACCATGGATGGTGATTTTCTTCTTACTGGGATGCCAAGTTTGATTATTGCTTATTTTTATCATGAACTTGCACTGAAAATAGCCATCAGAATAGCCTCTGGTTGAGGTGTTTTCTTATGTTAGGTGAATTTCTAGAGGCACAGTTCTTTTATGTGTTCATTATTTGGCAATGTGCTAAACTTAACTGTGTTTCTGTCCTTCACATATCATTGTAGTATAAAATGTAGCTATAACAGGATGTATGGAGACACTACTAGATCTCTGTATTGGTTTTTCCTCAGTATCAAGGTACATGTATCTCCAGGACAAGAGTTCAGAGATTGTTCATTTAAATTAATTTGTGATCCCATCCCTAATCCATTTAAACTTTTAACAACATTTTTTTTAAAAAAATATTTTAATAATTGACCAAAAATCTTGATGGGTTGGGTAACAGTGAATAGTACTCATTGTTTTAAGTCACTACTTTTTGTAGTGATTGGTTCATTTTAGTAATTTTAACATTCAAAAATTACTATCTTCTTAACAGATTATTGATTAATACAATTAATTAATTCAGTACTTTTTACTGACACAATTGAGGTTAATTAAAAGGCTGTTACATTGAGTCTCTGGGGCCAGATGAACTGCATCAAAGGATCCTAAAGTAGATCTAATCTTGCAGTGAGCTTCTCTCTGAGAATTCTTGGTGAAAAGGGGAGATTCAGGGAGAATGGAAATGGGCAAATTTTGTCCCCATGTTCAAAAAGGCAAAGAGAAAGGATCCGGGCAACTATTGACCTGTGAGATTCATGCTGATAACTGCAAGGGTTCAAAAACAGATTATTGAACCCCTTCGTTTACAAACTTGTAGATGAGGGAATGTCATAGCTGGCTGACAGAGCATACTCAAATAATGCTCGCCAATGGTTTCTGGTCAGACAACTGGAGTGCCACAGAGTTCTGTCCTAGGTTTAGTTTTGTTAAACATTTTTTAATAAATAATTTGAATTCAGGAATAGAAGGGATGCAGACAGTACAAAGCTGAAAACAAAATCAGGATTCAAGATAACCTTAAAGGACTGGAGAATTACACCAAAAAGAATTTTAGCTGGGATAAATGTAAAGTTCTTTGTTTAAACAGGAAGAATCAAAAGTACGAATGTGTGATAGGTAACACCTGGATTGGTACTACTGAGAGGGAAAGGATCCATGATCACAGACCACAAGCTAAACATGAGTCAACAGTATGATGTGGAGTCAAAAGAAACAAACAAACAAAACTGAATGCAATTCATCAGCAGAAGTATAGGGTCCAAATCAGGGAAACTAACAATACCACTCTGTTCTGCTTCGGTCAGTCCACACCTGGAATATTGTGTCCAGCTTTGAAGAAGGGTATTGGCGAGGTGGAATGTGTCCACCTGAGAGGAGAGTGACTTAAGATGGTTAAAAGTCTGGAAACCAAGCCGTAGGAGGACTGGCTGAGAGAGGTGAGTATGTTTAACCTAGATAAGATAAGACTGGGAGATGATATGATGACCATCTCAAAATATTGGAAAGGCTGTCATGTGGAAGATGGAGGGAGTTTGTTTTCTGCTGCTCCAAACAATAGGATCCAAACCAATGGATTCAAATTACAAAAAATGAGATCTCAACATTGAGATCTCCATGAAAGCAACAGTAGAATGGAGTACCTTAGAAGGTGGTAGCTTTCCTTCATTGCAGGGTTTTAAACAGAGATTGGATGGCTGTCAGGCAGGAAAGCCTCAGCTTTGAATTTCCTACATTGGAAAGGGAATGGACTGGAGGCTTCTTGGGATCCCTTATAACTCTATAATTCTAATTCTATGACTAACATTTCTAAGCTCTGTTTAAAACAAGACATTTTAAACTGTTGAATTATGGTATTTAAAAGAGTCCAAAGGACAGGTTAGGAAAACACTGGAGGTCCTCTGAAAAAGATTTGAGCGTTTTATTGTTCACATTGAAATGATGGATCTATATTTTGGTCAGGAATGTGAAAAACTCTCAGGACCTTTCTGCTCTACACTGTTACAGTGCTATTATTCCACTTCCAACCTCCTGTGGAATTCTAGGGTTTCTAGTTTACTGAGGCCAAAGAGCTCTCTGGCTAAGAATTCTAAAGTCCCCTTCCTAAACTGCAAATCCCAGAATTCCACAATACGTTGGAAGTGGAATAATAGCGCTAAAGCAGTGTAGTGAGGAAAGGCCCTCAGTCTTCTAGATTTCATTGCTTTTCTCCAAACCTTACCCGTATCCCAGGCTTTGCTCATTTCAGGCTTTATCTAAGACTTGCTTTTTTGGCTAAAAGGAAATTTATACGCATTTTTGCTAATTTAATTTTTTGTACTTATTTTCCTTATTATTTATTTATTCATACTTGCTCATGACTAAAGTGTTTGTGTGCACTTTTCCATTATGGGCATTTAGGTGCTCACATTTTTAAAAATTCCAATGCTTTATATATCAATGATCTGTTCCTTAGTAGAGATGTCTAAGGAATCTTACCTTTGCCAAATCCTATCTAACCACTCGTTCAGCTAACACGAAGAACAGAAATTAATTACATTTAATCTTAAGTGTCAGTTTTGAGAGGTATGTGTATGTAGACATTATACTGGGAGAAATGGAGGCTTTTGGAAAGTAGGGTTCAGGACCTTGGATAGCTCTTTTATGGTTTGGACCAAAACCTGGGATAGAATCACTGCCCATTGTTACAGGAGTCTCCTGTTCCCACTGATTGATTTTTTTAAAAAAAATCACAGGTTCATTTGGAAATAAAACAATATGAAATACAGGTTTAATCAGGCAAAAGTGGCATGGATCACAGTCAGATCCACCCATCCATATAATCCTCTTTTTTCCCTAGTTGTATGCTCATTTATTCTCCTTGGTGGCTTTGCGCAAAATCCTCTTCCACCCCACTTCCTTTGTCCCTTTGTTCCTCTTGCTGTCAGCTCGGTGCCTCTCCTACCCTCTTCAGAATGTTTTTATTTCCTAGCTGTCCTTTCTTCCAGCCCTTGCGACTAAACTCACCACCATCCTTCCTTGAGTTGCCTTCCTCTTAACTTATAGTCTGTTTCCCATCATTTTCCCCAGGCTTCAGCCTTTCACAACACTGTCCTTTCGCTCAATGGGGAAGATAACCTCTTCCGCTAAAGCCAGACCATATAATTCCTTCATAGATTCTGCAGTGTTTTTTAACTGAGAAGATATTTGATCAGTTTGGATTTGCATTTTCAATAGCGGGGGAAACATTCATTTAATAGGCAAGGACATTACATAAATGCTAGAAGTTTTTCCATGGTTTTTAGAATCCATGTTCTAAACATCAAGTACCACTAGGTTTTTGTTTTTTGTGAGGGTTTTTTGTGTGTGTGCACATTTTATGAAATCAAGGATCTGGATGACAGATAGAGAAAGTTCCCCATGGGATCTCAAAATGAAGAGGAAAAACATTGGTATATGTGTGTTTTGGCAACATGGATCCAAAACTAAATGGCTTTGGCCCAGCTCTAATGTTAACAATACCTCCACGTAAGCAGCTGGAATGCTTGTGGACATTCTATGATGTCATAATAAGTAAACCAATGGTTAGAAGGAACCACAGACAAAATGCTAATGACTTTCAATTTACAGGCAATTGAATGACAGGTGCCTGTGGTGTTAACCTGCATGAACTCTGCATCTGTTTTTAAAAGTAAGCCTCAAAAAAGTGCCTGTGTCATTTAACTCTGAATGTTCTAAGCCATGTTTTGTAGGTGAAATGTAATACACTTGTGGTTGAGCTATCTCATACTCAAATTCTAAACACATTTCTATTGAATTGAAGGCTGGTTTACATATTACATCTGCCACACAGAGGTCACTTTTAATCACTTCACAAAGCAGCTGTGGGTAAGCTGCTCTAGTTCAGTAACTTACAAAAGGTCTGGGCAATTTTTTTTCCATGCTATCTCATGTAAATCTTTTGTAGCTGATTAAAGTGGTATAAAGAATGGTGCCAAGTCTATGTGGTAAACCTCTGCTGGTAACACCATATGCTTATCACATGCACCTACTTACATTTTACACAATTTCTGCATAGACAGTTGTGTTACCCTGATTTCTGGGGTCCCTTGGGGGGACACCTCAATGTGTGCCATGTGATAGGGAATGGAAACTAGCCAGAGCGCAAGCAATAGCAATCCAAGAGGCAGGGTAACCTAGCGAGGTCTTTTTACTCAGTTTTTACGGGGTCAGGCCAAGCCAAAAACCAAAGAAAAAATGTCCAATAAATGATTTTATTGAATAAAAGTCTCATGCACCAACACAATCACTCACACACTCACTCAAGACCTATTAAGATGCAAAAGAGAGGAAACTGGATAGAGGAATATTGAAGGGGTGTAGCTGGGGTAATACTGCATCTTTTCCTGAAGTCCTTGGTCTGGGAAAAACAGTGGAGAAGTGGGGCTCAGCACGGAGACGACTGAGGGGATTACTCAATGGACGGAGCAACGGTCTGCTGGGGTGACCGGGAGTGATCCAAAGAAACGCTTCAAAACTGGGACATTTGTAGGAGAAAAGGTACCTGGAGGGCTAATCTCTTTCCGGGGATAACAATGGGTGTTGCAGCAAGAAAGAAACTCCTCAGAGGTAACTTCCTTTGCGTGATGAGATTACAAGGTATTGCCAAAGTCTCAGGATCTTCGGCTGCATTTGGTTGTGGTGTGACTTCATGTAAATGGTCCTCGCCTGATAGGATATTTGCTCAACTTGGGGCAAACATGCTAATCCCCTCAAGTCGGCTTCTCAGGGGCTGAGGACCCTTTGTTTACTGTGGGTTTGCACAGCTTGAGGTCTCCTGGGGCTACATGATGGGGGATTTTACTGGCCTGACCTGGTTTTCGATCGTTTGACTGTTGCTGCCTACGTGCTCATCTGGGTGACCTCTCAGGCACATTGAATCATATTTTAATATCAAAATTGTAGACTCCAGGACAAGGTTTTCCAGTGAGATAACAGTTGTATTAATGTAACTAAAGTGTACTACTTTTAAGGGGTTTCTCTTAGTTGGGAAAGCACTCTGAGGCCCAGTTCAGATACTTAGCTGGCCTGGGCATCCATCCATGGCGATGGGATATCGCTTTGGCTTCAGCATAGTTGCACCTGGATGCCCAGCTTCATTTATATTACATGTATGTAATCTCACCTCCCTTCCTCTGACAGGAAAGAATTCCACAAGTCAGCCCTCTACAAGGACAGCAAGTTTCACCCCCAACATTGTCTGTGAGAGGAGGAAAAGTGTGCCCTAGTGCCCAATTGCTTCTCTGTCATTTTGCCAGCCAGGGATATGTGGCTACAGGTGGCCCAAGACATGTGGTATCATTAGGTAGAGCAGCTCATGATGCTTCCCATTCCACCCTCAAGTCAAAGTGCATAGTATTCCAGATGCAAAAGAAGGGAACCCCCACATAAAACCACTAGAAATTGGAGAAACATGTGTAAATGAAAGAAAGGCCATTTCCGCCCTACACTCTTATAATTCCACTGTTACTCCTGTGGAATTTTGGGGTTTGTAGTTTACTGAGGCCAAAGAGCTCTCGGGCTGAGAATTCTAAATATCTGCTTACAGACCTATGTTATACTGAGCCATATACTCCCCCACAACTAACTGTGAAGCCCTGAAGCTGCCTCACGTGGCCAGTCTATCCTTCACAGTGAGGTGGCAGGAGTGGAGAAACACCTGGCTACCACCCCAAATGTTAGTTGTGACATGGATAGAGAATTGCTGAGACCACCAGAGGATCCCCACGGATCTCAGCACTTCTGTAATCATTGTGCATCTGGCTATGGGGGGTGATAGCCAAGTGCTTCTCCAATCCTGCCTTCTCACTGTGAAGGTGGATTGACTATACAAGCTGGCTTTGGGGCTTTATAGTAAGTAGCAGGGAGCTTCAGGTTAATGTATGTGGAAGTCCCTAACAGAATTATACCTATCATGTGTTGACTATGGGTTGTTTTGGTTTTATTTAACATAGGTTTTAGGGTGAGTGGAGAAATGCAGGGAAGACTGTGGAGAGAGATTTCCAGTCCCAACATGTAACCCTTTTTCTTGTCCACATCCAGAGAAATTTGCTTTTTATTTTCCCATTCCTTACAACAACAACAAAAGAATCAGATTTTCTATATCATCAAAAAAGACTGGAGAGACATACAATGAAACAACAATTGTATGACTACAGCATTTGGATGCTTCTTTAAAAGTATGCAGATAAACAGTGGGTATTCTGGAATAAATGTTTCATATGAAAAAACTTTGTTTCCTCCTCTGAATCTTGGTTACTTTGGATAAAATATCCTCTAAAGTATAAGTATGCTTCTGTAATTGTTTGGGCAATATTAAAATCAATAAATCTTAAAAACATACAGGTAACAATTATGGTTTTCCAACTTCATATTCCAGAAATGCAACAGGAACAACAAATCTGTGGCGGAGCTGATGTGGTTGAACCACACAAGCTTGTATGCATGTTTTCTCTCTCCTTCTCTCTCTCACTTTCTCTCTCTCTCACACACACCCACACATTTTGCTGTAGAATTATAATACAAATGAGGAGACTGTAGTCAGCATTAGCAACGTCCACAGGATAAAATATCAGGAGGTCTTTCTTTCTTTCTTTTTTTACATTTTGACTGAATATTATTAGTTACATTCTTGATTCTGTACAGGATTCTTAATTATTGCATAATTCATGAATTCTAAATAGGACTCCAGAAAATATCAAAATATTAATTTTTAAAAATGATAATACTCGGTTTCCAAACATTCATGTTACTTGTCCATATATATACGTCCGGGTGCCAGCTCACACAAAGCTTTTGTTCAGCTATCAGATGGTCCCACCTTTCTCCTGGATTTGTGTGGACAAAGATACAACGTTATCTGGGACGTCACAGATATGGCTAGCCCAAATTTCCACAACTATGGTAGGAATTTTTCCAGATTCCACCAGCAGAAAGTGATGTTGGTCTTATATGTGAGTTGCTGGTTCACATGATATAAATTTTACATTTGACTGCATATCAGGATGTCTTTCAATGAGAATTAGAAAATTACTCAAGTAAATATGCCAAATGTGAAGTCTCTGATACCTGAAAGCAAGGCAGCTAGGTCACAGCCCTAAATAGTTAAATACGCTATTGATTTCAACAGGTTTAATTGTTTTACACTCTTGAAATACTGGTCTTAGAATTAATTTAGATATATGACTCAATGTAGACAGAGTGTAATCTCCAGAAATCTGAAGTACAGGATTTGTTAAGGCAATGCTTACAGTCCACAAAATTATTAATCAGGGTCTTGTGTGACTCTGTAAGAGTGAATTGCATTTTTTTTTCATTCCAAATCATTCTATACTTGCCATTTTGGCCTAATAGGAATGCATTTTGTGTCATGTCAGAAAGGCATTTAGTCAAGTTACACAGCAAAGGAGAAAGAATCTTTGTGAGAATGGCTGCAGTTTCACTACGCTGGGCTAATTGCAGAGGCCTGTGGGTATGTCAAGGCTTTACTGTGATGCTTCCAGAGCTATTTAGATAGCATGGCTCATAGTCTTTTATGGGTGTGGAGGGGGGCTTTTAAAAAAATGATACAGTTCAGGAGCTATCACATCCCACCAACCACCTAACTGCTGAAAGGTTCACCTAGCATGTTAAGGCCCATGCTCCTAGCAAATGCTTGCATGTCACTACCAAAAGAAATAACTTGTTGCACTTCACACTTCTGTGTTTCACAAGAGGAACCAAAATGGTGGACTAGCAAGCCACTTGTTGAGAAGGCATGGTTCCTTTTCTTAGGGTAAGTGGCTGACAGCAAGGCCACTGTGGCTAATTATAGAAGAATACAGGACATCTCATTTAGACATTAGTCAAAACACTCTTTTTTAAAAAAAAAATGTTAAAGAAAAAGAAGTATACAAACATTTAGCTATGTATAAAGTTGTTCTTTGAATTCCAGCTACCATATAGAAGCATCTGGAGAGGACGCTGGGTTTCTTTTTTTTTTATCTTTGGAGATAAAAAGTTTCTGTATGCCTGTATGTATGATCTGAGAATTTAAAACAAAACCTCCAAACAGCTAACAGAACAAAATCAATAAAAACTGTTTTATGAAAGGAAAGCAAACAGTGAAAGCAACCATAAGTATATCAGAATCATTGAGAATGTTATTTTCAACTCAAGTGCAAGGCTATTACATGATGGACCAGATACTCAAGTGGGTCAAAAATCTTGTCATTCTTTGTGTCTGATCTTAATGTTTAGGGCCAATCAAAATTGTGTGTGTGTCTCCCTTATTGGCATATTTGTCAGAGAGGGAAGATGTAGGCTCAATCAAGATACTGAGCATTGACCTAACTGTATCTTCTCCTAAATATAAAATTTCTTAGCAAAGTCAAAACAGGATAGGTCCTCCCACTAGAATGAGTTGAAGCAGCTGCCTCAGGGGACATGTGTTGACTGGCTCTGAGCAGTGACAAGGTACTGAGGTGGTGTCCTCTAAGAGGGCCCTTTGTCCCCAAGTGCAGTGGAATATCCTCTCATCTGCCAATAAGATTCAAATGGCAGTCTAATTGCACCATATATAAGGGATGGGTGGGCAGCACCATCCTGTCCTTTGTCTCTGGCAACAAAATATTTTGAGCCAGATGTGAGTCAAAATAAGAAACTTGAAATTCAGAAATCAAAACAAGGAGAGGGATCATGTGATTTAATAAGCTTTTACCAAACTGTCTAAACAACAAGATTTGCTTGAAGAATGTAGCTAGTCCAGTAATCTCAGATGATTCTTGAAATACAGACTCTTCAGTTCTCCAAATTTGCCCATTAGTGATGGAGGGCAGAACGCAAAGCCCAAGATTTATGTTGCAGAAAAGGTCAGAAAATCAGACACATGTGTATCAGGGTTTAAACATGACCACCAGCTTAAAATGAATTCTTGTCATATGGCTTTAGTTTTAGAAAGTCATAGTGAGCCAAGGCAAACTATGGCAGAAAGATTCTGTTGCTTATGAATCTTATATATTTATCCAGTAAATGGGCAATGTAATAGGATATACTCTGTAAAGAGAGAAAAGAGAGATCATCTAAGGCTGAATCACCATAAAGAACTTATATTATCACAGCATTGACTCTACTTTTGAATCTTAGGTTATGACAGGTCTTGCTATGTTTGTTCTGTACATGTACTTTTCCTTTACTTTTGACCATAAACAACATTTAATTATCACTGTTCTTTAAACTAACTCAGTAACAGTTTTAAAAAGAGAACAAAACCCTGGTTCAGTCATAATTTCAGTAATGAACTTGAAATGTTCTGCTTATTATGAATGATCTGATCATTGTTCTAAATCTCACATCTAACAGAGATCACACTTTTAAGCAAATAAAGCCATATAGGCTTTTTTAAATAGAATATATTATAAATATAGGATAGTTATAGGAGTAATTGTTGGAGGAATGAGCCAAATAGCACCCACGATCAAAAAGTGAGGTAAAAACTGGATTGCACTGAATTTCTGTGGGATTTATTTTTCACACTGAAAATTGCTCTTTTGCCAAGTTAGATTTGTTCATCAAATCAGTTAGCAAGTTGTGTGTGGGGAAAGTCTATTTTGAGACTTCTGTATACGGGCAGTTTTCCAGCCTTAAAGCCAATCTGGCTCTGGGACAGCATGGCTAAATCTGGGCAGCTTCAATGCCTGGTTTAGGGATTGTACAGTCCTGTGAAAGGCCATTACTCCAGATAAACTAGGTGAAAATTAGCAAAACCTTGTTTGATAGCAATAGCAGTTACATTTCTAGACTGCTTATCAGTGTGAGTTTACAATGTGTTAGCTAATTGCCTTCAACAAGCCGGGTACTCATTTTACTGACCTCCAGAAAGATGGAAGCTTAGTCAACCTGGAGTCCTGCAGTATTGAACTCACAACTGAACTGAACAAATGTAAACAGAAAAGAAAGAAGAAAATATAAGAAGCAAACATTTATTATGTTGAATCTAGAGTTAGTCAGACCTAGAGTAGACTCACTGAAATCAATGGAACTTGATTATATTAGTCATTGGTGGGAGTAGCATCTGCATTTGCCACCAGCCCATGGCTGTTTCTATTTCTGTTGTGCCATGCTCAACCCTAGAGGTCTTCATAAGTTGAGTTTGCTGACAGAAGGTAATGGTGAGAAGCAAATGGTGACTCTGTGTTAGACAGTGGTGCTTGCCTGCCTCCTTTTCCAGTCCTTGGAAACTTCATGAGGACATTGCTGCTACTATAGGTTTGTTTTGAAGGTGTTTCTTCTGCCTTTGGCATTGTACCTTTCGATGAGGACCTCTGTTTAGAGAGGAACTTTTTTTTTCATTTCCCTCTCCTCAAAGGACAGCCAGGAGATGAGTTTTCATGGGAAGAAAGGAGCCCTTAGGACATGGGATCCTGGGGAGAGGGGCTGTCTTTTGCTGTTGCTTGAGGCTGGTTCTTTTTGCTTTCTTTTTTTGTTGTGAGTTTGAAACGGTCAAGGTATCTTGTTGGGATCCTTAATATGAACTGCTTAAAGAACCAACTCACATTCCTAGACAGAACTTTGCCAGCTTTGAAGAAGTTTGGGGAAGGAGAAATCATTATAGGAGGAGAAGATACTAATGTGGTGAGTAGTGCTAAAGATGGATAGAACGTGTTTTTTCATAAATGCGTTACCTCTTCCTATTTCACAAGCAATGAAAGATACCCTCCAAAAATAACTTAAGGAATAAAAGCTATCCTCCACAAATATAAGTTACATACTTCTCTCCTAGGCCATTTTCACAGTACACTCTTATAGCGCAATTATTCCACTTTCAACATCCTATGGAATCCTGAGGTTTGCAGTTTTGGGAAGGGCCGGCTGCTCTTAAAAAAAATTAAATGTATCAAGAAACAAATTGACTGCTAAACTCAATGTAAAAACTACAAGAAGCTCCAAAGTTTACATAACGCTTGTTCAGAAGTGAGTTGAACTGGAAAATCTTGATGTGAGGAAAGCAAGTGCAATCTTGTACCTAAAACAAGTATTATGAATTTGGAAGCAAACGATCAAAACTACTCCACGTCACCATGATGTTACTACATGATCCTTGATTGACTGAGACTGGTGAAGGTCTAAAAATGGTGCTGCTATGATACCACACTGGGGCTGCCAAAAAGCATTTAGAAATCTAAAAAACTAAAAGATCGCTAAAAAAAGAGGTTTCACTCCTCTCAAAGTCCCATGATTCACCTAGAAAACATTCAGCTGTGAAAATTCAACACAGCATTAGACTTCTATTATATTCATTAGACTGTTCAAAGGAGACAGAAGGCAAAAACTTCTTCCTATTTCAATACAAATATATCTGGGGGTGGGGGGAAAGCTGTTAACTTGCTTTGATTTCTCTACTCTTTCAGTCAGTACAGTGGCTCCTCCATTTTTGCAAGGGTTTGGGGTGCAGAACCCTTGCAAAAGTGAAAAAGATGCAAATAATGCCCCCCATGCTCCCCCTCCCATTCCCTTGCCTTTTGACCTGGTGCATGAACCTTTCTTTGAAAGGGAGAGTTCCAGAGGGCAAAAGAAAGGTGTGCATGTGCCTCCCTGTCCCCGATTTCCCTGCCTTTTGCCCAGGTGCACTTGCCTTCCTTCTTCACACCTGGCAAAGGGCAAGGGAATGGGAGGAGGAGAAAGGTGGAGAGGTACATGTGCCTTGTGATAATCAATTTTGTGAAGGTCAAAGCCATGGATGTGAAGGCAGGACTATAAAACACCAACTATGGTGGCAAGCTAAGAACCTGAATACATATTTAAGTAATCTACTGTCAGCTTAAAACCTTGAACTGACAGAGTTGCCTTTGCAAAGCAGTGGTTTAAGAAAGGTTTGGAATACAGATCCAAGTGCAGGCCAACTGAGAATTAGAATTTTGGGAATTAGGACAAAATATGCTAAGGCAATATACTCCAGCAGGTTAGAAAAGGGTTCAGGCTTTCACATAGACAAAGGGTAATGTGGTCTGGCACAGTCTGGTCACTGCAGCAGTGTATCTGAAGGTTATATTTTATGTTTATTAGCATCATCCAGATGGCATTTTATGTCCTTAATAACTTTGTCCCTGACTAAGCCATGAACCTACTGTTTGACAAGCAGTGTAGGAAATATCCATCAGCAGAAAAGCAGTTTAGTAATGGGAGCTAGATACTATTCACTTTCTGAAAGGTGCCAATGCTTGATGTAGTCCGTATGTGTTACTGCACAGGCATCTCAGTAGACATTCTCAAGCTAGGCAAAGTTGAAGAGACTGACTGTCAATATGCATAGCCACCCAACCCCATTCCAAAAAGCACTGTGTGTATAAAAGCTATGTTCTCCACTGGGTGGCCAAAAAACTTCTGGCAGCTTTCCAAGAAAATGATAAAGTTTAGGGAAATTGGAAGCTGTGAGTAAGGACGTGAAAGTCTATCTGTTTTGCTTTCTCTCATATCTATTTCTTAAACACTTCAGGTTCTTTCCCCCAAATTTATAAAGGAATATGCACATCTTGGTAAATTCTTCAAAATCAAGTTAAAACAAAATCTTTCTTTTGGCATCATCTGCACCAGCTTAATAGGGGCTGCTGCTGAAAAGACCATGTTTTACCTGCCATCCATAGAGGTGTTAAAGATGAGAAATCTTTTCAGGGAAAAAAAGAGGTCACAACCCTAAGTACTCTGGTTTCTCTTCAGATCGTATAAATCTTTCACCTTTTACTAAAACATTTCTCTGTGGGGAAAAAACCCATGAATTTATGTGCCAGCAAATTTTCCAGCCAAAGTCCTCAAGTGCTAATAATTTCATGGTAGTTTTCTTTTTCCTTGATGGGATGTATCGAGTATTAAGGTTATAGATTTTACAAAGGATACAAATATTAAAAAGTACTGTGCACATCCTAATTTCAGATGAGTTCTAGACATCAGTTTGTTTTGAAACACACAAGAATAGGCTGGTTGGGCTGTCTTCCTACCTCCTCTGCCATTTGGCAACCCCACTGGTACACTCCGGGTACAAACATTCTTAGGAAGCACGGTATAAATAGGTTTCCTAGTGGACAGAACATCATTTGGTCAAGAGTATTATAGAACTCTTCTTAGGTAAGTGGCATCAGATCACATTCAATATTCTGTTCATGGACACATGAATTGTTTATATCTAAGAAATTGAATGTCTTGGATCTACAAGACCTCTAGTGCTTCAGAGTCTAAAAAGCACTGAAATGCAGAATTAATTATGCTTAGAGGAGGAGAGCAACTTGATTTCAGTTAATTATGACTGGATTATGTTCCATTGATTTCAATGGATCTTCTCTCAGCATGAGATCCAGGCAAATGTACTGAATTAAAAAGGACTCAGATCTATTCAGATTTCTGCCTCATATTGCATAATGACGGAGACTTTTAGAAAATAAGATGCAAAATTACATCGGAAAGAAGGAAGTGAGATTCAAGCCGTAGCAACATTACTGTCTGAAGAGCAGTGAACTTCTGGACTTGTTTCTAAAACAGAAATAGTTTTTGATGGGTTGGTGGGCAAAGGACAGGGTTAAAATACTTCAGATGAGGAAGAAATTTGAGGACAACCCAGTATAATAGCAAGAACCACAAATAACTGAGATGTTTACAGCAGAATTTACAATGTAACTCCCATCCACCACCACCCTTTAATTTAGTTTCCCATTCTCTCAACTGCCCACTTCACTGTCTCCTTTCTCCCCTGCATTGTTTTGGGACTCTTTGCTAACCAGCCATGATCACTCTCTTTCAACTCCTTTACCCATAGCGCCTCCATGTAATGCTCACTCAAAAAAAAAAAAAAGAAGAAGAAGGAAGGAAGGAAGGAAGGAAGGAAGGAAGGAAGGAAGGAAGGAAGGAAGGAGGAAGGAAAGAAAGAAAGAAGAGGGAGAGCACAATAATCCGTACAGTGGGCATAGTACTTATTTTTGCATTTGGCCCCCTTTCAAATCAGTTTGGGGTAAATTAGACCAGTACAAAATAAAGCATGGATATCATGTGATTCTATAAATGCACAAGAAACAGCAGAGCCACACAGGCAGGCAGGTTGTTTGGTTTTTTCCCTGTTTGATTAATGCTGAATTGGTCAGCTGACATCCCAAGGTTCTGGAGAGGACAAAATGGAGGGCTGAAGGGGGAACTATGTTGACAAACCGAGCTTCTTGGAGGAAAGAAATAAGTATTCTAAACAAATTAATCTGAACAGAGAAGTTCCAGTGCAATCAATTCCAATGTAACGTCCTGTGGTCCAAGAAAAGACCACCTCATTCATATTTGCCACTTCACAGGGATCTTTTGCCTTGCAATTGAGAGATGTTTGTTCAGTCGTTTTATCAAGACTTTGTACAGCTATTAAAACCTATGTTTCCTTTATGAAACAATCCCTCTTTTGTAGTACCCAGCTATTTGTGTTTTCATTTTTAATGTAGAACTACGCAGAACCATTACAGTGCATGTGTATGCATGTGTTTAATGTAGAACCCTGCAGAACCATTACAGTGCATGTGTATGCATGTGTTTTCTCTATGTTGTTGTTGTTGTTGTTGTTGTTGTTGTTGTTGTTGTTTTTGTGCCTTCAAATTGTTTCTGACTTTCGGTAACCCTAAGCTGAATCTATCATCGGTTTTTCTTGGCAATATTTGTTCAGGGGGGATTTGACTTTGGCTTTCTCTGAGGCTGAGAGAGTGTGACTTGTCCAAGGTCAACCAGTGGGTGGCCATGGCCAAGTGGAAAATCAAACCCTGGTCTCCCAAATGCTTAAAACACAACATCATGTGAGATCTTGTGCAATCTCTCTCTCTCTCTCCATATATATATATATATATATATATATATATTTATAATTGATCATATCTCTGTAATTTTATACTTTCATGTTAAAACACAGGATATGTATAGGCATGGCTCAGCATGTCCAGCCAATTATGGCTTATCTGGGATTTTAAATACAAGGATTATAAAGACTGGATGAAGTACTGCCAGGAATGCTAAAATTAGTGTTCCTTCTATTGGACTAAATATATGTTTTCTTCAAAGTAATAAGAGGGAGTCATCATTGAAACTGCAATCATCCTTCACAATAAACACTGTTTTCCTTAAAAGCTGCTATACAATAAAGTTATATCCGGACTTGGATGCCCTGTCCTTATAATTAAAACAAGTAAAGGAGGAGAAAACCTACTGGTTTTTCCTTCTGTTAAAGCTGTTTTTCATTTTGTTTATCTAGAAATGTGAAGAATTATTCATCACAGGGTCTGAGTTCATATAGCTATTGTAAATAATGAACATCTGAAATTTCTCATAACAAGTCAGACTCTTGGTCCATCTAGACAAAAATGGTCTTCTTTGACTTGAAACAGTTTTCCAGGATCACTTGGGTCAAAGTGCTGAGCAGCTGCTGAATTTTTGAGGATTCTGTGCTACTTGTTGTTGGTGTTGTGTGCCTTCAAGTTGTTTCTGACTAATTCTAAGGCAAACCCATCACACAGTTTTATGGGCCTGAGAGTTTGTGATGTGTCCAAAGTCACCCAGTGAGTTTCTGTGGCTGAGTGGCAAATCAAACCCTGGTCTCCAGCATTGCAGTCCAACGCTCCAAACCACTAAACCACACTGCCTCTTTGGACAGATTGGGTATAAACTCTGATACAGTGCAATTCTCAGCAAAAAGTCCTTCCCAGTATTCGTTACTTATGCAACTCAGTATGGATGATACTTCACAAAGCAGAGTAGAAGAGGATAGTTTCCTCCTCAAAGGGCTTAATAACATAATATCTGACACAAGAAAAGGAAAGGCAGGCATATTTTACTAATATGCATTTCATATTTTTAGGAATTTAGCTTTTGCAGAGGGAAAATGAAGGCCTCCACTGAGAATTATGTTCCCCAATCAAATTTTTCTTCAGCCCCTAAATTTCTAGCATTGCAGAGAATGAAATGTTGAAAACCATTCAGACCTAGGACTCTTATTCTTTCTCTTTTTCCCTTGGTCACTGGATCTGCCCCTTTTCTTTGGATGATTAAGTTGTATCTCTAAATGCTCAACTCATATTTCAAGTTACTGGCCCTTTTTGCACAGTATTTGCCATGCAAAAAGGTACCTGGAGCATTGCGCGATTCTGAGGAGCAATCTGCACAACACACTCACAATTGCATGATGCTCCAGGGTAGGGCAGGCACCGCTCATCCACTTTTTCATTTTCGGCTTTCAGCTGAAAATGGTGCACGATCGCGCATTGCTCCAGGGCCCCACATGCACTTGCCATGCGTGTGGAGCCTCTGGAGCCATGGCGGTCATGCTTCCTGTCCCAACGCAGCCTGGGAAAGTCCCAGGCTGCACTGCGGAAGGAAGAGGTGGGGCTCTCGCACTGCCTGCTCGGGAGCAGGCAGCTCGTGTGGAGCTGAAATAGCAGGGACGCGAGAGCCTCTCACTGGAGGCTGCTCGCACAATCCCCGCACCCCAGCACAGAAGAAAGATAAGCTGTGGAAAGGGCCACTGTAATGTTAGAAATCTGGAAAATGAAGGAAATGTTCATTTGAAAGGGCAGAATTTTTATTTGGAAGGCAATGTCCCTATTGTGTATTCAATCTTAGCTTTAGGCAGGAATACAAAACAAAGTATTGTGTTCAACATGCCTTTAAAACTGAATGAAACTGAGGTTTTATGCATGTAAACATTATGCCTTACTGCTGAGCTAAGACCTTCACAAGACAATTGGAATTAACAGCCTGAGCCTCTGCCAATGGACCTCTTATCTTCAACAAAGGGCTGGGTCCAGATTTAAGAGCGTGTTCACATTACACAATTATAGTATTTTGATTCTGCTTTGAATGCTATGGCTCCATCTTCTGGAATCCTGAAATTTGTAGCATGGTGAGTCTGAGTTTGTTTTGTGGACCCAGTGGCAATTATGGGACTTTGAGTACAGCAAGAATGAACACAGTCCACATTTTGTTGGAAAGAAATGCCCACAACTTTATTGGTTACAGCAGAATAGGCTTGGCCCATAGTATAGGTCCAGATTACCTGTTGGCTGATAGAGACCTATTTACCCAGCCCCCTTCTGGGTAGTGCTGGAATAGCAAGACATAAGAATCCACTTGGATGGAAGCTACTGTATGATTCCCCTGCCACCAGGGAGAGAGACAGAGCTATCTGTTCATGAGTTAAGTGTGATTTGGTTGCCTACACCCTAAAATCCCTTCAGGGAACTCCCCATACTGGATTTGATGGACATGCAGGCCATGCATACCCCCAAACTGGATACTTCTTTCCCACGCCAAAACCACCCAAAGTTGTAACAATCAATATTAGCAGTGTGATACCATCAAACTATCAACCATCTATACAAAAAACTTACAGCCTTTTCGCACCTTACCTTTTCACGGAAGTGGGGGTGGTGCTCACCCAAGAAGCCTCAACAGGAACGCTGCCGCTTCCCTGCTTCTTCAGTTCTGCAGCAGCTTCCTAGTCGCGCGAGCGCTGCGTGAATGCCCCGCCCCTTCCTACCGCAGCGCAACCTGGGAATTACAGGCTAGTGCTGAGGCAGGAAGCGCAACCAGGCCGGCTCCCGATGCACTGCACACCAGGTAAGTGCGTGTGGGCCCCGGGAGCATTGCGCGACTGAGCACCATTTTCAGCTTTAAGCCGAAAATGAAAAGGTGCGTGCGTGATCCGCATCAGGCCCTTGAGCATTGCATAAATGGAAGTGTGTCATGCAGACCACTCCTCCCATTTACATGACACTCAAGGGGCCCTCTTGCTTTAGAAACGCCGTGTGAAAAGGGTCTTAGACATGAAGAAGGATAGGTAGGGATGATGATGAAAGCTGATTGGCTGGTGGCACGGCTGGGGAACGCTCTTATACAGCACAGGAGTGGAGCCTGAGCCCAGTCCCTTGAGAACCAACCAGACTGCCTCTGATTGGCTGGTCTTCCTGGGCAATTTCAGAGTCTGGGGAAACCATGCAGGCTTCTGGGAAAGAGACAACAACCCTGTACCAGAGCATGGTGCTTGTCCTTGCTCTATCCACAGCAGCAGTCTGCCAATTGGCACTCTTGGTGAGCCAGGAATGCACTTATGTTTAGACCTCAAAACTTGTGGTACAGATTCTCTAAGCTGAAACCTTGTAGCAGCAGGGCTGGCCCCACCATGTGGCAAAATGATGCAGGTGTCTCAGGCAGCAAATGTTGGGTATTGTGAAGGGGTGGCAAATTCTTAAAGTTATTTGCTTCCTTATTGTTGTATTTTTACTGCCAGGGAAGGAGAAAAGTAGCTGTAGGTTTTCTGCCTTTTGTGGCTTTCAGGTACTATACACTTCATACTGAGTAAGGAGAGGGGCACTCGTAGCTGCTGTACTTCAGCAGTTGTCCTGAAGTACACAGAGGCCCATTTTGCACCTTACCTGGTTCTGTTGGCATTGCACGGGGATCGCGCAAAAAGCCTCGTCTGGAAGGCACTCACGTCTCATCCCTTCCCTTCCGCACCAGCTCTGTGCTGGCTGGAAAAAAGTGTGAGTGCTCTTCCCCTTCCTTCTGCAGTGCAGCTGGGTACTTTCCAAGGCTGCGCTGGGGAAGGACGCACAATAGCTGCGTGTCTGGAGCCTCTGCATGCAAGATAAGTGCGTGTGGGGCATGGGAACGACGCACGATCATGCATTATTTTCGGCAATGAGACAAAAATGATATAATGCACAATCACCCCCTAATGGCCTCGGGAGTGTTGCACGGTTGTGAGGACATAATGTGGTATGGTCCTCGCAATTGTGCGATGCTCCTGAGGCCATTTCGCAACAGGACTGGCGTGTGAAAAGGGCCAGAGAGTAGGCACTCAAAATAGCTGAATTCTGGTAACTGGTTGGGAATTGAGGACAGAGTCTAGAGCTGGTTTTATGTCAGAACCAGGGTCCAGAATTCCTGTGTCTACCCTCTCTTTCATAAGAAATAGGATTCAATAGTTCTTGTGAGATACTTTATTAGTCTCCTGCCACATTCCCAACCACCTTGATCCTTCTTCTCTTTTACCTTCTCTTACTGCCCCCCATCCCAACCTAAGACAAACTTCCCAAAATCCAGACTATAAATATTTAAGAGAATCCTATACAGTCCCCAGTTGCTTACGATGCTTCTGAGCTGTGGGTGAGACACAATGCAAAACTGTCTATTTACTTAAGGTGTACAGGTGTGTGTGTGTGTGTGTAAGGAAGCCAGTTAAGGGGATGGTCTTTCCTCATGAATTTCTAATTGGCCCCAAAGCAAATAAATTATACAGTATCAGGCAATTTAACTGGGAAAGGGATGGGAGTGGGGCCTGTGACCTCAGTGGGTTGTATAGTGCATGGTAATAAATCAGAGTTCCAGGAGAATTTCTCTGCCGCAGAGCAGGTTGATGGTGAATTCTTGGACTGAACTTGCTACAAGTATTTCTCCACTTGCATCTTAGACGTCCAATCTGTAAAAATGTCTGGTACTGGTGAGAACATCTGGTAAGAATAGCTAGTACTAGCAGAGTGCTACAGGCCAGTGCTATGAGTTTATGGATACAATTAAGGAGTAACTAATCTGCACGCTCCTAGTACAGGAAAAAAAGGGGGGAAATTACTTTCATTTTTTCAGGGAATACATCACAAATAAAGCAAAAGAACCTATTATTTGTTTACAGAGGGTCCTAAGGCTAGCCTCTGTGCATGTAAGACTCCATGTGCTCCCTGCTTCTGTCTGACCAGGAGAAGAAAAATTAGAAAGTGATCTGAGTGAGAGGAGGAAGAAGAAGGTAATGCCTAACTGTTATGATCTACACATATAGATCTAGGAAATACAACAAGGGAACATATCAGAGGCTATTATCTGCCTATTACACTTAGGTATACCACATTGATTCAGATAACTTGCTACAGTGTTGGTACTACGTAGATTTGCTTTCTTGCCCTCAGCTCAGGTACATATCATGTAGCTACACAGACCTTGTTAAGCAGGAGATGAAGTTTGTACCTTTCCGCTGTACACTGTTATAGTGCTATAATTCTACTTTCAACATCCTATGGAGTTCAGTTTAGGGAGGGGCCTTTAGAGGGCTCTTTGGCCTCAGGAAACTAGAAACCCCAGGATTCCACAGGATGTTGAAAGTGGAATAATAGCACTATAACAGTGCAGTGCGGAAAGGCCCTTTGAGACAAATTATGTGACATTGTCATCTCTTCATTCTTCCAGCTGAACTCTGTTTACTGAAGCTAGCTGTTTCATACTAATACATTCCATCTCTGGCTGTGTCAAAATAATACCATTCACATGTAAGAGGGAAGAATCAGCAAATTCTAGTGAATTCCAAGATATTTATGGGGAGGAATTTTGGAGGGGAAAAACCCATAGTAGACCCATAAGCAACAAGTATGCACAGTGGCATGGGATTCTGAATGGATGTTGCACGCAGTGTTCGGGAAGATCAGAAAACAGAGAAGGAGAGGAAATGGGGTATCATGGAGGAGGATGGGGCTGGCTTAAAACTTGAACAAAAGCAGTCTACAGTACACTGAAACATTCTGTTCTAAGTCCCACTTGTTGTTTTAAATTGTACCTTGAAGTCACACAATCCCTGAGTCAACATAGCAGTGACTATGCTAGTTGAAGGATTATGGGAATTATTATTTTAAAAAGTAATGTTTTCAAACTCAGCCACACATAGTTTTTTTTTAAGGAAACACAACACTTAAAAGTGGTATACAAGTATTGTGCAGAACCTGTACTATGTCAGTGAGAGGGATGGCTTTCTGTGGGTGCAGATAGGCTGCTCTCCATCTTCACTGTGTTCTGAGTGATAAATTCATAAATGACTAAAATTACATAGACTTCTGCCTCTTTTAATACACTAAAATGTGTTAGAATATTATTGTGGGTTAAATGCTTGTTAGTTCTGCAAAGCTGCTATTGCAGTTTGCTAAAATGAACTTCTTTTGCTTCTGTGCTCTTCTTTGCCACATGCCAGATATGAAGATATGATGCACGTTAATTCTTTTGTACAGGCTGAAATTCCTACCAATTTACATTTCTGTCACTCCATAAATCAAAACTTCACTTTACACATTTAAACAATTTCTGTTCTGATTTTGGATCAGAGCTGATAACCTTTTGCCAAGATTTCACTAAGTGCAAATTGAGACATATGAGATACAGAGCAGATCATTTTTTTTCTTTGTTGTTGCATAAGATTATATCTCCGTAATGCTGCAGGGAGGCCTTGCTCCAGCAAACCCTCTAAACGCTCAGAGTATTCTAACTCAATAAACAAAATGAAAACTTGTCTAGAGGACAATCCAAAATGAGTGCCTCTTATGTTGTCCCTGTAGGATTTACATACATGTTAAGCCATATCCCCCAACATATCTGAGTGCGGTCAAGATGGAAAATGTTATTAATGAGGAATAACACACAAACTAGGTAAGGCTGCAGGAGTTTACTTTTGCCTGAGTTTACTGGGAAGGGCAAAACTACACCCTTCTCCTCTCATCACCACTGAATTAACTGTGTGCAACTGTTGTGCTGTGGATTGCAATGCCCCCTCTCATATCTCTCACCCTGCTTGCAGCTGCGAAATATTACTTCTTTTGGGGAGAGAACTATGACTCCCAGTGTCCCCAAGCCAGCACCCAGGATTTTCTGGGAGTTGCAGTCCAAAAAGGTAATTTTCTTCAGTTCTGCTGAGAGCATCTGAGAGAGTAAAAGAGAGCTCCAATCAACAAAGCATTTCATATGTTTTTGTCAGCTGAAATACTGAGCTGTGTTAGTGGCGATGGTAGGGTAGAGTAGGGCAAAATGCAGAAAGGCTATGAGAGTTAGCAGGGAAAGGAGGCAGACAACCAAAATGGATTTATATTTCTGCCTTCTAGTTTAACCATTTTCTTTGAGTTTTGCCGTTTCCCATGGTTCTCTACCACATTTTTATAAAGCTTGGGTATCTTAATTTGAGAAAAGATTTCTGGTGCTAGTAATGTTTATTTTTTTCTTTTTTAAAAAAATCTATATATCCTACTTGACTGGGAGACAAATGTATTATGGAAAAATCTTTGATTACATAAACAATACCGCCTTGGATTGCAGAACAATGCACTCGGGTGCATCTAGGGTGCAGTCTTGATCTTGTTGGGTTAATTAGAGGAGTGAAAGCTGTGGTCTCTGTGTAATCTAAATATTGGTTCCCATTACAAAAAATAAAATGAGGTAACGTCAAAGCCATACCACCACACCCTGGCATTTTCTAAAAGCACAAACAAGCTTTCCCACAAATGAATATATAAGCGGGTGGCAGTTGTTGCCACTCTCAAATCCACTGAAAAAAACAGACAATGTGTGTCTCCCTCAGTTTGCTGTGACAAAGTCCAGTCTAGTTCTTCTGCAGTCTGGAAAGGAGGGGAAAAATTATATTGTGTACAAACATCTTTCATTGGTTAATCCTGGACTATTGTTAAGGAACCTTATAACCAAACACATACATTACAGCATCTTGCAGATGAAAACCAGGACATGTGTAGCCAAGCTATATCAGAGCATGGTCAAGATGGCAAAGCATATAATTGAGAAAGAACATGCAAGCAAGGTGAGACTGCAGCAGTTTGCTTTTTTTGAGTTGACTGGGAAGGACAAGATTCCTCCTCCTCTCCTCTCCCCGCTCCTAAATTAACTACATGCAAACTTCTTTTGTACTTTGGACTCAGTTTACAGCAACTGAAATAAACTGAGGAAAAAGAGGGAAAGTGGGAGGAAGAGAGGGACATTTTTAAAGCAGCTAAAGAAATGGGATGACAGAAGATTAAATGGGACTGTCTTTGCCAAATTGGAGGATATGCAAATATTTCACCAGATTACAGTGCCCATAGTGAACTTTTGGGGCCTTCTATGTTCATAGGGGCCTTTGACAGACATGTAAGCCTCGATTATCAGTAGTACAATTGGAGCAAATGCTCCGGGATCTTCAATGGCTACATGTGCTTCTTGTACTGTGATGCTATCAAGAGAACCCTCATTAAGGATTGGTAACATTTTTACGTGGTCTCATTTCCCAGCTAGAGAGTGAGTGAAACAATGGATAATACTTTGAGGGTGCTGCCCTGGGGCTGGTGTCTGTGTGTGCCCCCAAAAAACCCTTTCCTCACACCTGAAGGAAGCAGCTCCTGTTCAGGGTAGTTTCCTCTTGGCCCAGGTATATCTCCAAGCCTGGTCTGCTGCAGCATAAATCTTGCACTCGAACGGAGGTGCATACACATGTGTGCATAGGGGACCCTGTTTTTGAAACTGTACCAGGGACTCAGCCATCTCAATCCAGATCTTACTAGAAGAGTTTATTTAGAATACACCATTATATCATTTTGATACCACATTAACTGCCATGGTTCCATCCTAAGCAATCCTGAGATTTGTAACCTGGTGAGAATCTGTAGAATTATCTCCTAGAGAGCTCTAGTGTTGTAGGGTTTGGGGGGGGGTATATGTTACAATACCCTAAAAGATAATTCTTAGGAACTTCAAAAACTTCCAAATACCTGTAGTACGCAGCTGTGGCATACTATAACTGCGTTATGGAGATAAGCTAATATCGGTAGCTACTGTAAATAAGAATTCCATGGTCCTGCCCCATTCATCACACATTATAAGACTATGCCCCTTACTACCGGGCAGTTCACTGTGCAGTACAATGTGTAGAAAAGAGTGACTATTTTTAAAAAGATGAATTCATTGGCTACTATATGCATGCAGGCCAAAGATACAAATCCCTTTGGCAGAGTGGAGAAAGGAGAAAGAAGGTGGAAATGTATGAATAGGAAAGTGTCCTGTGTGTGGACAACAAAAATTGTAGTTATGGGGACTTGTGCTTGTAAAAGATCATCATAGCAAATGTTTTCCTCAATTTTATATCCAATTCCCGTTGAAACTAAATAGCTGTTATCAAAAGGAAGTTATTGATAAGCATGAATTGTTTCTCATTTTCCTGACTTGCCAGGATCTCTTCCATACTCTGATTCAAATTTTCTGAATGCTTTGACCTGTGCTCAGAATTTGATTCAGCATTCACTATACACAATCAATCCACTTTTCAAAGATAGCAATATATGGTGTTCAGCTATACGGAGATCTGTGGAACAAATCAACGCACATCACCATCAACACATACTGAAAGTGTCTATAGACATTGGCTCAAAGTGGAGTCCAGCTGCGATCCAACATGCACTTACTAGCAACTAAACTCTATCAGATACAATAAGACCTAGGCCATTTCTGCCTTACACTGTTATAGTGCATTATTCCATTTTCAACATCTTGTGGAATTCTGGGGTTTGTAGCTTCCTGGGACCAAAGAGCTCTCAGCTGAGAATTCTAAATGCCCCTCCCTAAACTGCAAATCCCAGGAAGATGAAAGCGGAATAATAGCATTATAACAGTGTGGGGTGGAAATGGCCCTACTTTCAGGTAGCCATAATTGTTCTGTCAGTCTTTGAATCTGAAATGCACTTGTTTCAGGTAGCACTACTTACGAGTACACTAAGCTCTTCCAATGAAATGTGTTGTTTCTATCTATGGCCATTTCCGCACGGGGTTTTTTAAACTGGACAGAGTGTCCTCCAGTCTGCACCTGGGACCGGACTGGATCAGACCTACTGAACATAGATCCACAGTCCAGTCCGCTCCCGAACGACCCCAAGTGGTCATCCAGCGTGCTTTTGAAAGACCGCTAAAAACAGGTCTTTCAAAAGCACAGAGTGCGCCACTGCGAGCCTGCTCCCACATGCAGATTCACAGGCTCACATTAGTGTGAGCCTGTGATCTGTCAGGGGTGGGCTTTAGGCTGGTGAGCTTCAGCAGTTGGTTGAGACCCTCGACCAACTGGAAGCCGCCATTTTCGTCCCCAGAGCAGTGCGGAGCGGTGGCCACGGACTGCTCCAGAGAAGCATGGACTGGACCGGGGAGCCCAAAAGTCTGGTGAGTAGCATCACAATGCAATTCCCTCACCCTGTGTGGAAATGGCCCTATGTCATCAGTTTTTAGAATGAGGTGGAAATGGCACCCTTTCGCTAAGCTAAAGAGCCAGTGCTTCCTAAAATGAATGTAGAAGAGTAGTTCTCAATCTATGGCCTTCCAGATTTTTGAATTTCAGCTACCAGAAGACTCAGCCAAGCACAGCAATGGTGAGCAATTCTGCAGGTTGAAGTGCAAAATAATGAAGGACGAATGTGTGAGAACACAATCTCAGTCGTCTTCCAACAGCAATCACATTCAGCAGTATCTCACATGCTTAGCCCTTTTCTGGCTGACTTTCACCATCAGTGGGACTGGCAGTAACTGAACTGAACCCATGGCTCAGTAGGGATTTGAATTTGGGTCACATTGGGAGTATAGAGAGGCCATGGAAGAAAACCCTAGATCCTGAAAAATGGAGCACTGCCTCTTTGTCCAGTGAGACAGGGCCTTTCTCCCCGATGTCTTGAACTAGCACCCTTCAACCAGCTAGTTGTTATAATCCTTCTGGGAAAAGGACCCATCTTCCTAAAACCTTAGCCATCCCTGATAGTAATGTTATCAGTATTTGAATCAGATACACTGAAAAGTAGTATAGTTAATTTGGTAGCACAAGCTTCCATTTCAACACCAGTGGGGTGTTTTTTTTGTTTTTGTTTTTTTGTTTTTTTTAATGCTCATGGTACAATAAACCACTATCTTTGACTCATATTACCCATCGTAAACTTTTTTAACCTGTGGCTCACTTTCAAAAATAATAAACGTAACTGTTCCATAAAAATATCTCAACACAGAAGAGCCAGAAAAGTGAAGGACATGAACAGATGGCACATCAATCTTCCGCATTTATACAATTTGTTTTTTTAATGCAAATAGTGTGGCTTGCCTGCTCTTGCCTTGGATATTGTTCCAAAGATGAGCACATTTTCTTATCTTTCTGGATCAATGTGACATTTGCAGTTATCATAAAGTGGGAGCCCATTTAATGATGTTAATGCTTCCTTAATGTAAAAATAAAATCACCTCCTTTATATAAAGCAAACAAATTAAAAGTCCCAAAGAGACCATTGAAATCTGTGACATTTGCAGTTCTTAGCAGCTTGATTATACACAGGTAAAAGGTGTCTTAAAAGCATTGTTTATGCTCATTAATCAGAACATTAAGTAGGAATGTTCAGCTAGGAAAAAAAACGCTCCTATAAAATAAAATTGCATTAATACAAAAGGACAGATGCATCTGTGGAGTAATAATAAAGACAGGTCACGGCAATGTTTATCAGATTAAGGCAGGGGAGTCTATTATATGTTTTTCAGCTCTTAGGTGCATTCAGAGAGGGACTGGCAACCCAATATTGCCATATGGACAGCTGCTGTTGAGGATCCTACTCGCATCTCCATCCCATTCCCCTTCTTGTGCCCTAGTTTACAGCCACACAGCAACAGGAAGTTATTATTCCATGGCCACTGAATGTGCTCATTCCTGATGGACCAGTTGTGTGGATTTCTATACCCCTTTAGGGATTTTTTCCCTCCCAAATATTTTTATCCTTCTGAAATGCTTTGGGTTTCCAAAGCATGCTCACACCTCTTTCTTGTGTGAGGTAAATTCAGAAACAGGGTATTAGAAATGGGGGTGGGGGTGGAGATATTATTAACTTAGGCTTCTAATTCTCATGCATCCAAAAGTAATCCAGGTGAGTGTCTTTGGTGGGTTTAATTGAGCATGAATACAGCTATGCAACTGATTCCTTTGAGCCAGTGCAACTGACTTCCATTCAAGCAGGCAGAGAGGCATTCCAAAAGTCTGTAGATTTCTGGATTTTTAAAAAGACTCCTGGTGACTAATATGGGTGTGTTTAAACGGTATGTATAACCACAGATATGGATACTCAGTTATGTATAGGTAGGAGAAAATATATTTTGAGCTAATGTCTCTTCTGAATTTACTTGCAGGGTTATTTGAAATGAACATTTAGCTGCTTGCAAACAAAAGTTGCTAGATTTCTCTGTTATTTAGATTTTTCAGTTATTGTAAGTGCTAGAAGACCTTGCAGGTTCTATGAAGTGGTATATTTAAGGCCAGCTGTCACGCAAAGCAGGAAGGCAAGCACCTGCCTCAGAAAGTAGATTGAGAGATGTGGTGGTTTGGAACCAGAGTCCTGATGCTTCTCCCAGATACTAACCAACTTTTGATCCGACATCTTTCCCAGGCAACTTCATGATGTCCACTACTATCTCTGCACTGTCTGCAAATGCATACCACACTTAACCCCCATTTGCCTTAACATCATTTGGAAACATCATCTCTATGTTCACATATTCTCTCTGATCCTAAACATTTTTAAGCTCCACTGAGGTCAGTGGTGCTTATGTCTACTTTTTCTAAGGAACTGTAGCCTACTCATTTGAATCTATGCAAATCTATGAGTATGCAGACCCAGATGTGTAATGAGATAATTTTCCTGGGCAGGGGAGACAAAAATAGGGTTTAGGTACTGGTCACTATAAAATAAAATTTTATTTTCATAGGTAATGATGACATCAATAATCCTCAGTTAATATTCTTAGAAAATGAAGCTTCCAGAAAAACTAAGTCTGTCTGTCTATCTAATTTATATCCCACCTTTTTCTTGGGATGGGAATCAAAGTGTGTTACAATCATTTTAAAAAGATAAAGCTAAAACATTAGTTTACAAAAGTTAAAAAAGGAATTAAACAACAATATTTTTAAAAATGTTTAAAAACAGTAAATAAAACATTTAAAACATATTTAAGACATCTAATTCAAGCTGGAAAATTTAAGATACAATATTTTTCACAAGCAAAATAGTTTTGAAAACTAAATAATTGTGATTAGGAATTAAATGCGTATTGCACTACAATTGCAAAGAAACTCTTGGCTTAACATTCCTTGTGTGTAAAGTATGTTACTTTCAAAACCTAAGATTACAACATTTGCTTTTGTCTGATGAAACAGTGACTGCCTGGATGAATTTTCACACATAGCTGCAAATTCACCAAAAGTGAGTCCTACAGCATACAAAGTGTACATTTCCCTGAACATCTACAATGTTTTAACAAGTTTATGAATTGTTATTATTGAGCTTTTGCAGGGTTCTACCATATTCTTTTCTGTAGATGTCTGAACTGTAGTTCTAAAAGCTCAACTGCGATGCTGGAAATTTGGAAACTGATGATAGGGGGCAGAATTCTTATTTGGGGGCTGTAGTGTCCTCATTTGTCCTCCTTTCACTACACCCCGGGCAAATCTCACTGGCAGTGCAAGATCTGGTATGCTGGCTCAGATAAGAGTCTTATCATGTTCAATAAGGGTAAACCATAGGACGAACTGCAGCCCTGGGAGTGGTGTGCGGAATGGGAGAGGGAGGGGTGGGAGATTCTGGAATAAAACAAGCGAAAGGGTTGTAAAGAAGAAAATGAGAAAGTGGGAGAGCAATCTCATCCATAATCTGTATGTGCAGGAATGAGATTGTGAGCAGTATTGTTGTAGATCCAGGGCTTGCAAAGACAAAACATGAGGGAGGATGACATCATCTGCCACCCCCTCAGGCTTCCCTGTTCCTTCTGAGCTTCACTAGAATCTTCACAGTAATTTGGACAGGAAGGAAGGAGAATTTTCCCAACAAAAATATATTGTTGCAGGCTATTCTAGCTATAATGCAAACTATTTTAGTGTGGCATGGGCTTGAATGTGCAATTGAGACTCATTAATTTCACAACAGCCCACCCCTTAATAACAATGGAAATGGCTTGGATTTGATTCTTCATATGGATCGGCTCAGTTGTTTCCTTGTTCGGACTCTTCTTGGAAGTACGGCTATGAAAATTGCCTGATGAGACGCATGTGTATGACTATACTATTGGATAAAGGAGATCTCATAGGTAAATTTGTCAGGTCTGATCTGGCCCAGAAATCTTAGGGACTTAAGGGCTTGTGATGTCATAGGGAACGGTCCCTGGTGATGTTACAAGGGTGATGTTGTAAGGGGTGACCTCTGATGATGACATTAAGGCCCTTTTCGCATGGCATTTGTCATGTGAAAGGGCCTCCGGAGCGTCGCACGATTGTGAGGAGTGTTTCAGACAACGTCCTTGCAATCGCACAATGCTGCCGGGGCCAGCAGGTGCTGATTGTGCACTATATCATTTTCTGCTTTTAGCTGAAAATGATGCATGATCGCACATCGCTCTGGGGCCCCACACACACTTATCGTATGTGCGGAGCCTCCGGAGCCACAGCCCTCGCACTTCCTCCCCCAGTGCAGCCTGGGAAAATACCTGACTGTGCTGCAGAAGGAAGAGGTGGAGCCCTCATGTTGCCTGCTGGCTGGCCAGCAATTCCTGCAGAGCAGAAGCAGCGGGGACACAAGAACCTCACAGAAGAGGCTGCTTGCATGATCCCTGCATGACTGCGCTGGATGCAGGTAAGTTGCGGAAAGGGCCTAAGTGTGCCACATTAAGGATGCACCACAGTTGCTCAGACTATGCTGAATGTCATGTATAACAACTGAGGAAATTATAGGTACACTTTTCAAGGCAGTTCTCTTGCCCTGACAGTCATCCTTTTGCCTGCAGACTGGGGAGAATTGGCCAAACCCTGAGATCTGGAAGTCCTGTTCATGTGAAAGATTCAAGGAAGGGGAATTAGCTAAGAAGCAAAGCAACAGGGATAAATTCCAGAAGTTTCCAAACCTGAAGTCTCAGATGTTCCAGAGGCCCTGACTATTGCCCATACTGGCTAGTGTTCCTGTGAGACTGAATCCAACAACATCTGGGAACCAAAGTTTGGAAAGCACTGGCATAAACACTATTTCCAGGAACTTAACCTGAGAAAACAGCGAGTAGAACATTGTAGTTATTGTTGTGCCATCATACAACACAGACAACAAGAGTGCTGACCTAGAGTTGGTGAAACATGTCCAATTTCATTTTGCTGAGTTTCTCATTTGTCTGTGTTCAAATTCATTTCATCCTCTTTCTGCATCAGTTTGGTAACTGTTTTTTGTCGACCTGAAAATTCATATTTCTCTTAAAATAAGCATATTTGTGAGCAATTTTCCTATATTTACATGGTTTGCAATAATATAAACCACTTGTGTGGACATTTCAGTACTTACATTTTTCATGAGAGCCAAAGTTAAAAAAAAAAAAAATGAAAGCATGAAGATTGAATTAAAACTGCTTTCAGTTCATATACTGTTTTTGGAATTATAAACTGAGCGAGTTCCCATCATATTAAATGTACATTGATGGCACCATGTAAGTAATACTAAATATTCATACTACTAATAATATTAATATACACGGAAGATTTCTCTTTCACACACACACCCAATATGTGGGCTGAAGTCTATTGATTGCTCTGGGCTAAAAGTATAAGATGTTTAGTATTTTGGAGCAATAGTTGACATAATTTTAAGTTACAAATGAGGGTTCATGTTGAGAACCCTGAATCCTATATCACAGTGATGCAGATGCTAGTCTGCCTGAAAAACGTATGTGTTTTTTAGTGTGTGTGTGTGCACATGAGTGAGTGTGAAAGACAGACAGACAGACATCCTGCTTCTTACATTCATTGCCATAGGAACCAATGAGCGGGCTTCCTTTTTCAATGACACAGGCCTACAAACATACTGCTCTCCTTTGCAATGAAGTGGCTGTACATGGCAAGTGGAACTAGATACAACAGCACTTGATTACCCAGGCAACTTTGTCAGTGCAGGCCTTTGCATCAGAAAGTCTGCAATGAAAGGGCTAGCTTTCACATTATTTTAATAAATTCTGCCTTCTAACTATTGGTGGAAAATAGGGATAGACAGAATTGCCAGTCTTGCTTTCTCCCACATTAGAGTTTAAAAAAATAAAATCAACCCAAGTTCTTCCCATCCCAATGATGGAGAAATGTACGGTCAGCCCTCCACATTTGTGGGTTTCACTTTCGCGGATTTGATTATTCATGGATTATTTGCCGTCAACTCTACTGCCTCCCTAGGCCATTTTTAATAGGGACTGGAAGTGTCGTGAGACTGAGAAACTGTGAATGAGGCTTGTAACTCCCTATTAAAAATGGTGTGGGACAGCAGTGGAGGTGGTGGTAAGCCCCACCAGCCACACATTTCTGCCTTGTGAAAGAACCCTGATACCTTAAAGGAATCCATGGTGAGTTGAACATGGGTTGTGTGTTAAATATGGTTTGGGAGGGGAAGAGTTATTCACATTTTTTCCACTTTCACAGGGGTCCTGTGCCCCTGACCCTAGCAAATGTGGAGGGATGACTGTACAAATTTTGATAAGTTCTTGTTCAAAATGAAAATGATATGCTCAGCCATCTACACTGGTCAAATGCAAGAGATACTGCTACACAAAGCCTGGATGGAGGACATACTATACCTCTTGTATCTTGCCACTGTTAAACATCAGAGTGGGGAAAAAGACCCTAACTCAGCATCACAGACATGGCTGAATAGACAGCGAGTCAAAGCCAGATGCCTCGATGGACGAATATATCAGCTTTGCTTTTCCTCACATTCAGCTTGTTCCAGTCTCAAATTCTTTCCAGAATTTATGAAGAAATTGCAAATTTTAGAATTATTTTAAAAAATACAGATTTCTTTGAGGCACAATGGGCAGAATCTGAACTAAGATCAAAGTAAATATGGGGGAAAGCAGAGTGTTTTAGCAAAAAAAAAGATCTTAAAATTCTTGCTTTAAAAAAACTGAAATCAAACAAACTTCTCACCCATCTCTTGCAACGGTGAACATGAAACCATATATTCAAGGATTTTTCCTCCTCATTCATTTCTATTCCTTTGTTATGTCTCTGATTTGTTGTGCCATATGTTCCTTTCCTCTTGGATTCCAGTTTAACTAGGTTAATTTCTAATACCAATTCCACGTACAGTTTTCAGCAGATTTTGGTCCTTTCATTTCACTTGCATTCCCTTTATTTGCATCTCCTTCCACCTCACTGAGGTATACAGATGCCTGGAGAAAACCATGCAGTAAAGCAATCTTGATGTGATCCTATGTATGACTGTATCAAAATCCCTTCCTGCATTGTACAATCACACATTAAAGTGAAAGACTTTTAATTCCCATGCATTACATGTTACATTTTATGTTTTGCAGGGTTTTTATCAAGGTGCATATCTCCTTCAGCGCAACAGTGAGGATTTGGAAAGAGAGAGAGAGAGAGAAACAAATGAACCAAGGAAAGTGAAAGGTGCAGAAAACTGCAATCCTAATGGTCTGTACAGAGTTTGAAACTAAAATAACAACTGCAGAGAATTCGCCATGTGTCCGTTCTGTTCTAAAAACAAGTGAAAGTGGATTTGAAATGCCAAAAAGCAGACAGAAATTTGAATGCGGAAAACTTTGGAAACATCCTTACATGAACTGTACTCAGAAAAAGAGAAAGGCTTAATGCAAATAGTTCACTTTGTTTAAGTCAATGAAGGTGTTTAAAAGCATTTTCTTCTGTGCTCTTAGGAAAAGGTGTTCCTCAGAAAACAATGAAATCTATCTGCCATCTATGTAGATCTGCTCCTTTGTTGTAGCTTGCAGACATATTGGGTGGGATCCAGATGTAGTCATCTTTAAAGTAAATCCAATAAAATCAATGGGACTTCAGTAAACTGTGACTATTTTATGTCCCATTGATTTCAGTGGATTTACACTGAGCCTGCCTCCAAACCACTACTGAGAAAGGAAGAAATACTTGCTTTGTAACAGAGAGAAATCCACTGTGTTTCTAATTTTTTGGAATAGATATTCAGAACTGTATGGCATTTTAGGTGAGAATTATTGGGAACAATATGACATAAAAGTTGTTACTTTTGGTTTTAGTATAAGACACTTCAGAAGTGCTGCAAGCATTTTAAAAATAAATATGTTTAGTCTGATTAATATCAAATACAAAATATTGAATGTGATATTAAGGCTCAGTTTCACTGTTAGATGTTACTAAAGATTGTATGTGCATGTATGTGCCTTCAAGTTGCCTGTTGACTTATAGCAACCTCATGAATTTCATAAGGATTCCTTAGGGAAGGAATACTCAGAGGTTGTTTTACCAGTTCCTTCCTCTGAAATATAGCTTACAGCATCTGTTATTCATCGGCAGTGTCTCATCCAATCCAAATACTAACCAGGGCTGACCCTGCTTAGCTTCCAAGATCAGGCAAGATCTGGTGCTTTGAAGATATATAGAATTGCACTTCCCCAAATAAAAACCTGTGGAACATCTTGAAAGGCAAAATAGTTGTCATGCTGGAGTATAACATAAGCAAACAAAACTTTGATGGAAAATCAGTTTCCTCCAGCCAAAGTAGAAACCACAGTAAGCATCCCTTCTACTCTTTAGTGCAACCTGCATGTAATCTCTGTGTCTAGGAGTCATTTGCTTATGAACTATTTACCAGTGCTTTGAACATTACTTTTAAAAGAATTATCTGGACACGAATGGCCCTGTTGCCACATGGGAGGGGAAGAGTTTGATGCCCTCCCCAGAAGAGGCCACCTGGTTCAGCGGCTGGCACAGAGTGTGCAGTATGCACCACATGAGGGGATGGGGTGACAACCTGTTAAGACTCACTCGCCTTGCATGTGGTCTCTTTTCAAAAAAAGAATTCCTGGATGGGCAGTGAAAAAGGAGCTTGACCACTTACAGTGAGAGACACAGACATATTTTATCTTTATAATTGTATTTTATCTTTTTAAGCATGGGTTTAATTTTTTTTTTAATATTGAAAATAGTTCAGTTCCATTTTATGGTTTAATTTTTTTGCCTATTTTAACTGTATTGTTCATTTTTAAATTGTAAGCTGCCTTGAATCCCAATTTTGGGAGAAATGTGGAATAAGATGATGATGATGATGATGATGATGATGATGATGATGATGATGATGATGATAATTTGCTAGAGTTGAATGTGGACCCATTTTTATTGGTGACAGCTGTTAGAATTTTGGTACAGGGAGAGGCAATGGATCCAACACTGGACAACGCTCCTGCATCTTTTTGACCAATTAACCCCCCAGCTCCCTGACTGGGATGTCTTTTGAAGGGATCTACATGGGCATCCAGCACTGTGTGTTTCCTAATATCTCTGGGAGTGGGGGCTGGGAGCTGAGCTGTCATCCCAAGACCCTTTATGGGGACTCTTGAATTGGGAAAGACAGTCACTGAGGTTCTGCCTTCTGCACAAATTCCAACCTCCATGATGACCAAAAAAGTAAGTTATGATGGCATAAGCTGCTATGGCAATGTTGTAACTCAATAACAGGAGGCCAGCTGCAATGTAATGTAGTTATACATGTATGACTGGGGAAAGGAACTCATTACACATAGGCCCTTTCAGCACCTTACCGTCTTCCAGCGCTGTGGTGCATGAATTGCATGAGCAGCCTCCGGCAAGAGGCTCTCGTGTCTGGGATCTTTCAGCTCCACACAAGCTGCTTGCTCGTGCAAGAGCCCTGCCTCTTCCTTCTGCAGCACAGCCTGGGAGTTTCCCAGGCTGCACTGGGGCAGGAAGCATGACCAGTGCAGCTCTGGAGGCTCCACAAGCCAGGTAAGTGCACATGGAGCCCAGGAGCAATGCATGATTGCGCACCATTTTCAGCTTGTAGCCGAAAATGAAAAGGTGCATGATCGGCCCCTGCCGGCCCCTGGAGCGTCGCACGATTGTGCCTCAAAATCACGCAACGCTTCTGGCCCTCTTTCACATGGAAAATGCCGTGCAAAAAGGGCCATGTTCAGTGTGTGTTTGTAACTGGCTGCATCCAAGTGCTGGCCCTTGTTAACTATGCATAAAATCAGGAAAGCAAGGTCAGAATGAGCTATGGTGCAGAGAGGAAAGGAGGATCTCCCAAAATTGGGTGAATGGAAAGCAGATCCTGGAGATTTCTGCAACGCAGTGCTTTTTTGTTTTGTCTCTTTTTCTTCTTTTTTTGAAACAAGTGGGAATGGGAAAGATAAATTTGCTAAGAATCTTGTCCCCTCCCCACTCATGAAATCTTCCAAACCTTCCCTGCCTAGAAGTTCTTTGTGGTGGGAAGGAACTGCTTACTCGATATGATGGAAAGGCATTCTGAACATGCTCAGATAATACTTTCATATTCTTTTGCACAGACAAACTCAATCCTGGTACTGCAAGGAGAGTCCCAGGTCTGAGGGACAAATTACCTGTTGTGCAGCTGCAGATAAACACAGCAAAGAAGTAAAGGGCCATAGGCTTTTTTGTAACTCACACTTGGCCTGGCCTAATGCGTAGCCTGCCCTTCAGCATTTAAACAAATGAAGCCATGTAGCTACAACTGCCATGGCCTACCCGCTATGCCCAATCCATTTCAGTGCTGACACTGGGGAGGAAATAATGGAAAGAATCCCCCAATGGCTGTAATTAATTGAACAAGTTAATATTACTATATGTTTAACACATCACTACATTTGCATATTGCTATACACATTACATTAATTGGATGGATATCAAGCAAAGGCATTTTTCAATAAGCCATTTATGCCATTATATTTCTGCTGTCACCATTTCCATCTAAAGAGTATGTATGGCAGGCTGGCTTGGCACTCTTCATCTTTAAAAAAGAAAAGAAAAGAAAAGAAAAGAAAAGGACACATTATTTGGAACTGAACTTGAACGACTTGCAACAGTACTTTAGATCTCTCTTTCTTTCTTTTCTTTCTTTCTTTCTTTCTTTCTTTCTTTCTTTCTTTCTTTCTTTCTTTCTTTCTTTCTCCCCCACCCTCCCAACTAGAAGATTAGCATAAAAATGCGCTATCCTAACCAAGCAGTCTGTTAACTGATAAGCTATCAAAAAAAATCATCTGTTATTTTTATAGCTCAAAGGCAGATGCCATTTCAAGAACTAGAGTTGATTGAGTAAGGATTTTAGTGCTACAAAGATTTATCATCGCAAATTTGAGGTACCTTAACACAGCTTTGTTCTCATTTTGAACTATTATCCCAAGAGCAATCAAGCCTTAGGATTTTGCCAGCCCTAGTTTTTATCCCAAACAAAATCATTTCATGTGTCATATCATAAAGAATTTCTAGTGTTTGCCTTGGAAATTTTATATGCATTAAGCCAAGGAGACTGGTGTAATTACTCAACAAAACACTCATGTCAAAGCTTCTTAATCTAGTATTCCTGTAGGGGCCCATTCTTGCAGTTGTATGTTTTTATGGGGTCCCCCAGAAAAGAAAAGCTTAATCAGCTTAATTGCAAGAGGTCTCATTTCATTGATAGTTATAACTATATCTCCTCCAATTTTCATCTGGTGAATATCCTGGGACCCTTTTTTGTACATTCCTACGCTTAAAACTAAAGAGACACTCAAGGCAAGGGTGAGGAGGAGAGAATAACTTTTGGCTAAATCGAGTGTTAAGTACCAATTCAGATGTGTGTATTGGTGTGAATTAAACACATGCTTCCCTATTACCTACTGAAATGAACTGGACTTCAGTGTTTGCCTGGACTATAACTGAACTAGTTCTAATAGTCCATGTAGCAGAGATCCTCTTGATTATGTGAGCAAAGGTTATAACTTCTTTTAAAATAACTTATATCCCACACATTGTTGAAAATCTGAAAATCTACTATACTTACCTTAGTTGCATTTCTCAGAATCCCATTGATGTTCTGATCCTATTCTATACAACATTATAATGCTATATTGGTTTTTTCTCACTTGAAAGTTTATGTGCAATTGTGCATATATATGTTTCAAATTTTGTTGTATGTTTTACTAAGGTTTACCTTCTTATGTGCTTTCCTCATTGGTTAAAGCATATTTTTGTGTATTTTTCAAATATATGCATCAGGCACTTTTTTCAAATCTATGCGTAAATTTCAGTTTGGGCATGCTTTTTGTTTTGTTTGTTTGTTTTATCCTTCCAGAAGTATACCATGACCTCTGGAAATATATGGATTGTCTAAGCAAAATGCGCTTCATCTCACTGGCAGTCAAGGGAAGTACACACCTGAAATGCTCACACAGAAATGTGAATGCGTTAATTTCTTTTCCATCCCAGTCACAAGCAGAATCCCCTACAGAAATGCCCATATTTAGCAAATGTACCATTTGAGAGATCTCTAGGACTCACAATTGCTGATAGATTCTCTGGCAGTGGCAACTTGGACCCCAGAGTGTCCTTTTTATCAGCTCCAGGTGATTTGTCAGTTTTGCCCACTTCTGGATACCCTCCAGTGTAATACATTCTGCTTCTGATTGACTTGGGGGTGACCAGAGTACTTTCAGCTGGAATGGAATGACACCACCTGCATGTGGACAAGAATGTATTGCACCAGTTCTGAAACATCTGCAGTAGTTACCAGATGGCTTCTGAGCCTGGTTTTCAAAAGTTTACTTCTTTTAAAAACATTTAAAACCACATTTGGCTGAGGTGTATCTTGTAAAACAATCTCTCCCACATGAACCCATTGGTGTTCTAAGGTCTCTACTGCTATGACCAATGAGCTTCTCTTCAGAGCGGATCTTTTGGGGTTGTAGCTCCAAAGTCTAGAACACCAGAAATATACATATACATAAGAGGTCTGAAAATGTTCCTCTTTGTTTTTGTTCCAGAAACAAGCATGCAGCCTACCATCTCTGCATACTTTCAGTTCACCCAGGTTGATTTCTCATTTACAACTAATCCCATTGAGGCAGTGGGTGTTCTGAACCAACAGCTGCACAGGGAAATGGACTACATGAGACTGGGGGGGAATCCAGAGACTACACAATTACAGCACTCTGATTCCATTTTAACTGCCATGGCAACATCCTATGGAATCCTGGGATTGGCAATTGAAGGGAAGGGCCTTCAGAATCCTCATCCAGGGAGCATCTCTGGTGCCTTTGATCAAACTACAAATTCCAGGACCATGTAGGATGTAGCCATAGCAGCTAAGGTAGAATCATAGAACTATAATTGTGTAGTGCATTGTTAAAGTGTCCCTGGTCTTACAAGCAACTTGTCATATTGTACAGGTGAAAACGGTGCCTCTGTGGCCTCAGCCTTTTAGATTTCAGGAGAGAAAGAGAGAGCTTGGAAAGATGTTATTTAAAAAGTAATTACAATTTCAAAGCTCACAACAGCTGTTAGTGACAGTGACAGTTACAATTTTTAACAGTGGAACTCTCTCATAATTCAAAAGTAATTAAAACCATTATCTTTTCATTATTAAAAAAAATCTGAATGCTGCAAGCTTCAAGCTTCCAGCCTATGATACAAAGCATATCTAAGCTGTGAAGCCGCACACACCCTGCAAGTATAAAACTCTGCAAATGAACAGTTAGTGTTACACCATAAAAGGAGTGGAGTTATGTCCCATGAGATTACAATTGTAATAGAACTCTGTTACAGCTTAATAAATAAAGAGGAATTAATTTTAAGCAATTTGTTATCTCCAATTAATTATTTCCAAGCTTAGAGTCAGACATGGTTTCTTTGACACAAATAAAAAGGAAAAAAAAAACATGAAAATAAGGGCCGGAGGAGGAGGAGGAGAGGAAGAAAAGAAACTTTGTGGCAACTTTAATTAATTTATCTTAGCATGAACTTTTCTGGATCACAATCCACTTCCTCAGATGCGTTGAAGTTACCAGGTAGATTTGGCTGTAGTAGGTCAAGATTTTCTGACCTTTCTGACTAGACTCGCTTTTGTTACATTAACCTCTGACTTCCAGGCTCCTTAATGGCAGTATTTTATGGATGCTATAATTCTTCCCACTTGTCCTCACTATTCATTACCTCCTCCTGCCATGTTGCCTCAGATAAATGTCTACTCTACAGGTTTCACCCTTTAATTTTCAGCCTTAACTGGCAGGGGCTACCCTAATCCATCCATCTCCATTTGTCAGATGAAAAAGGAACTCCAGAGATATAATTTAACCTAACAAATATGCAACAGAGACTCGTCAGTATTATACAAAGGCCTGACTTCCTATCAGAATCAAATGAGGGCCTTGTGAGATTGGACAAGGATATAAACAAGAAATGTAAGCCTTTAATTGGCAAGGGAAATCAGATAAGCTCTCTTTAAATACCACCATTGATATAGAAATCTGAACTCAAATTACCTCTGATTCAGTCACTTAACGAAATGTAACTGAGGAAGAAAGGCTTAGCAAAGGTGCCCAACTCAGTTAATCACTGGAAATAAGAGAGAGAGAGAGATTCAAGCGTATGAGGAATGACAAAAAATAAATATATAGAAGTAAATGAGAGCACTATTTATTTCCAAGACATCCTTCTACACAGAATGTGGAGTGTTTAACACACAGAGAGATGTTAGGCGAGATACAAACCACATCTTTATTCAGGGCACAGGAGTAGAAGGTTTAATATTGATGACTGTCCCTGAAGTCAGGGCTTTCTCAATGGAAATTCCTAGGTTCAGGAGTTCTCTGTTAAGGAAGGCTAGGCGGATGGCTTCCATGTTCTCCTTACTGCAGAAAGCACAAGGCCTCTTTAGTCAAGCAGGACTTTGGCTTCTTAAGGAGATTATCACACAAGCCCACTGTCCCATGTGAACAGCAATTTCTCCCTAAGTGAGAAGGTTGCACTCTCAGTGCCATGTCATTTCAATGTTGCACGTTCCCACAAATGTGCTCCTGCACTGTTGTGACAACTGAATCTTGACCCTAGTTCCATATGCATAATTGGTGGAATATAATGATGTTCACACATGGGCCTTGGTATTTTTTTTTTTTTTTTTTAATGAGAGGCCATAACTGCACAGTTGCAAAACTTTGGACTATCTATCTTGCCTCTCACAAGAATATTCTTTTCACCGCAACTGTGCTTCTCTGTTGTTGTTGTTAATCCTGCTCCAATCCCAAGGGCAATTTGACAGGAAATCTCCTATATCACTTATCCCACTGTGTGGTAATTCCTCCTTTTTTATTTTTTTTAAAAAAGCCACTTCAGTATTATGGTCTTGCAGTACTCATCTGAATCCTTATGTCAGTTACACAGTTTTCCCTGATTTTTTTTTATATTTTACCGTACCTTTCTCCCCACTTCCATCCCTGCCCTGCTGTAGTGCTAATGCAATGTTGTTATTAACTGATGTCAGGTTGATTTTGATTTATGGTGACCCTATAAATGAGAGGTTTCCAAGTCACCTTATTTTCAACAGCCCTGCTCAGGCCTTGCAGACTCAAGGCTGTGGCTTCCTTGATTGAGTCTATCCATCTGTAATACAGTCTTCCACTTTTCCTACTGCTTTCTACCTTACCAAGCATCATTGTCTTTTCTAGTAAGTCATGTCTTCTCATAATATGTCCTTGTTTCTTTTTGGATGGTCTCATCATAGGTTTTTCATGGCAAAAGACTTTCAAAGGGATTTACCACGCCTCCTTCTGTGAAATACTAACACATGTTAGCTACAGTGCCACTGTCCTTACCTGTGACAGATCTTCCACCCGTGTCTCCCCACCACTATTGTTGCTGTTGCCCCATAGCTGTTTGGCACATTTAATCTGGCAGCTTAGTGAAAGCCTGTCTGACATAGGAGTTCCTACTGGCAGCACTACTACCAGCATGGCCTCTTGCCTCACAGAAGCAAGCAATCCCACACCATGGAAAAAGGTACTGCCATAGTGGGATCTTGCACTGTTCTTTCCCCATCTCTGCAGATAATCCATGCAGGAGGGATCCACATACATCTCAACAATGGACCTTGACCTTTCCTTCTTGTTGCTTTTGCACCTCCAGGCAGCTTCCCTGCTTTTGAACATTCTGGGAGAGCAGATGAGAGCTTCTTCAAGAAGGCAGCAGCAGAGCCATGCATGGTGATGGCTAGTCCTTTATTCTGTGAGACATTTTCCAAGCTAAAGAGCCCTTCGTATTGCTGCTTCACAAGACAGTCGATGAGAGCCAAGGGCCTTGGCTCTCTCTTGCCAAGGTGTTGCTGGGTACGAACTTGTGTCACATCACACAGGAGTGGTGGACAACACAGATACTGTCCCTGTGGATACTGTCCCTGAAGATACATGGCTGCACCATTTCAGGATGACCAAGGATGCACTGTTCAAGATTGGAAATATTTTGAGACCCCCCAGAGCATCAGTGAATGATCATGAGGGAGGCTGTCTCTACTGTAGAGTGACATGCAATTAAGTGTGCTGTTTTTTAGAATGTAATATGTATTTTAAGTATTTTAATTGTTTTAAAGTTAATGTCTTAAAAGTAACACTTTAATTAGATGTACCATGTTTTCTTTTTCTTTTCTTTTTTATAATGGTGAGGCAAAGGTTTTCTTAGAGATTGTGAACATCCCCACTCCAAACTGGGCAGCAAGCTTATGGTTTTTTAAAACTATTGTATTCCATATAGTTTTAGA